>JASANE010001782.1:0-52473 GCA_030248225.1 Trileptium ribeirensis
AATGCTTTGTTGGATATGTATTTGAATATTATATATGTGGTTAAATTGCAGTAGCAGAGGCAAGCTACTGGTCCGACGCATATATTCAAGAATGGTGTCGGCAACTGGTTGAAGTTTGTGGCACGGACGTCGACTGCCGTTGGACTATAAGTATAACGGATCGGACTACCGGCGAAGATTTAATAGAAAAAGTTGGACGGTTAACCGTAAGTAGCTTTTGAGTGTGACACTCTTTAGCAAATGCACTTGGACGCACACGATTATTGCCTAAACACGAATGCGAAATGAATTTTGGTATCCTTGTGCGTATTTATATAATTTAAATAGTCCGTGAATGTCATCTGGGTGAAACTTTTGTAATATGACGTTGATTATTTTTAGCTTCTAGGTATAAAAAGTACTATGCTTTTTGAAACTGTACCTGTAAGGTCAGCGCTGAAACTGGAAACCTTGTGACCGTTCGTACTTGCTATTCTGCCGCTTGTTTGCGTATGACCCTTTAAGTGCAATACTATAAATACTGTATCGAAATTCCCAGTATTGACAATAAATGTCCAGTATAATTTCCAAATGCTCCATTAATATACTACTGTGACGGAATTTTGCTTACGCCTCTGAGTTTTGTTGATAGTAATGTTGTGGTATGTAGTAAGTTTAAGTTTATTTTTGTTCCCGACAACATCATTTTACAAACAAACATTAAACTGCATTATGTCGCTACATTATTTCAGAACGAACGAGTTCCAAACGGCATATGTCATTCAAGCAGCGGTGGTGGCTGCAGCAGCGACGAAAATGAATCGGCTGGAACATCGTGTATCTCGCCCTCGTCAGATGTGGAATGCAACTCTAGCGATAACAATAACAATACGGCTAGCTGTAACAAAACTGAAATTCCTTCGCTGAAGCAGCGAGTGTATAAGCAACGGAGCGTGGACACTCATGATAAAGCAACAAAAAAGCTGGAGTCCAACTTGTCGGCTGATCCGATGCCTGGATCGATGGCGCATGATTTTCCAGTTATTAGCGACAGTGATGAATTGATGGAGCACGGTCGAGTTATTTATCCCGGTGGTGTCGATCTTGACGTACGTTTACGTTTGACGATAATTTGCCTTGATATTTAAGTAGGTGAAATTAGCTGAACGCAACTACTGACCGTGGATTCTACATAGTGCAAACAGTGGCCCTTTCACTGCATGTCAGTTAAATAATTATCTTTGTGTGGCGCGTTTTACGTTCCCGCACGCTAGTTAATCATCATGATAGGATCAGAAAGTATTTATACCAGTCTATGGTATAAGTCAATGAATATACAGATTTAAAGCTCTTTCGGTGCGTATACCGTAAAAATAACTTCATGTGTCTGTAGTATTTATAATTTTTTTGATAACGATTCATGGTGCATGACTAATTGCTAAATGGTTCTTTTCTAGAGTTATGTTCTAAAGACTTGGCGAATCACACATGGAACGTCAGTGGTTGTTATAAACAGCCACAGCAATGAGCGCCACCCAGAGATTGTTGCATTTTGCATAAACACTCGTGTACCGCGCCATATGTCTTTTTGATAAATAATTTTTGCAAGGAAATTTCGAAGCTTTATGCTTTTTGGATCGCATTAGCTGCATCATGACGTTGATACAATAATGGCTTTGCACTAGTTTCATTTATTATACTAATGAAAATTGCTTTGCAAAAAGTCGCCTGATAGAAACTCTGGCAACAGGAGCTATCTGAAGCCTACACTGAGATAAGCAACTCGTATTAGAAGCTTCCTATAAAATAAGCAGTCCGGCGAAACTGTTTCTAAAAAAGCTGTAGTGAACGATGTTATTATAACGCATAGATTACTTCAAAAGTATTCTTTACTATTTATTGATGCAGGACACGATGGAAAATTCTGATACATGCAACGTTGGCAGCGAAAAGGTTCCGCCATTGTCAAAAGAAATCAATAGCAAAATCGATGAAAACAAAAACATGTCGTCATCGATTGTTGTTATCCACAACTTGAACGAGACAGTAGTTGATAATAATAGTCAAAAGGACTCGCTGGATGAAAAAACTGTTGCTGGTCGTGTCAAGAAATTTGACAAATCAATTATGAAAGATTCTGACCATAATGAAGCTTCGTTTGGCGTTGAAGATATAGCTGTGGAACAAGATGCGATGCCTCGAGTGTCTGATAGCGTTACAAATAAGCGAAAGAAAACTGTGCTTCCAAACCAGCTTGACGCAAAGGTGAGTGTTCCGACTTACAAGACGTAGAGCCTTTATTGATGTTTTGAACGATTTTAAGAACTGCTGTCATACTTGCCAGAAAAATAGCATATTTAGTCGATGTAGTTAGCATACACGTGATATGCAGTGAGTGGTGTTTCGTCAAGCGGCGGTTAACTGCAAAAATCTCTATTGTTTATTTGCGTTACGTACAACTAGCTGGTTTTTTGCAAAGTTGTCGTATTAAAATTTGTTATTGCGCGCCTTGCTGTGTGTTTGCGCTGGTGCAAGGATTTTTTATCCAAATTGTCACAAACCCGACACGAGTGTTTGTGAATTTGGCTATTTGGGATTCAACAATTTTTTATGTTTGATCATTTCCAGTGGCGTAATAATTTTTAGTAGGTTGAGATTTATAAATTTAGAAGTTTTCTGACTATTAGGGACTGGAGCATGAAATAAATTTTTCTGCCGCTCTGATATCTTTGAAAAGTTGCTAAGCCGCTGCTGTTACTGTCTTGCTTGTGTCAGAAAACGCCTTAAAATATTGCGTTTCTGGCATTTAGAAGGAGGTTCAATTCCTGGAACCTTTAAGCCTGGAAGCCACTGAGGTCAGCTAACCATACTAGCTTCCTGTCCGTCTTCGCGTGAGTTAATACATTTTAATAATTTTATCGAAGGTTAAAAACGAGAACTATTTTCATTTTACATTCCGTGTAAAAACATGTGTGAGATTTAAACCTTTAGCTTAATCTGCCGCAATAATTCATATAGGTTTATTACCTAGACGACAATGAGTAAATGAACGACTCTACGACCAATAATTAAGCTGTTATGAGCTTAATTAGGGTGTTAATTAGTTATTAGCTTAATTAATGATAAAATTGGCAAGTTTCCAAACGTCTAAAATATCAGGTGCACATCCTCACATGATAAGCTTTCAAACAAAAAAAAAGTTTTTTGAAATAGGTTCAGTGGTTCTTGAGATCCATGAAAGACTAACGGACGAACGGACATCGACTTTTTTGCTCCCACACAGAAAATAACCAGTCGTAGTGGAACTACATTTTTTGAGCGGAGCGACGGCATTAGTAATATGAACGTACTCAATGTCATGGGAATATATTATTACCTAGACAACAATGAGTAAATGAAAGAATAGTTTTATTCCGTTCGAACGAAAAGCAAGACAAAGGAAGTCACGTGGCTTATACAGCATGGTGATGAATGGCAATCGAAGCACAGCAATGAAATCATAGGACACGAAGTCTGAAAATAATTTTGCCTATAACATTCGTACTATACTATTCCTGTATGTACAATGCAGCTATTTTCTTATTTCCCCATGGAAAGCTCAACCTCACCAATCGAAAATAGCAATGTACAGCAAATAGTAGTTGCAAAATACGAAAAACGAAAACAAACTAATTGGCAGCTATACCTGAATAAATAAATAGAGTTGTTTTATTATATTCCTACTTGTTCATAAGAGATAAAGCTTACATATATTATACTTCGTCCACATATTCGAAGTGATTTCCGCCAGGACGGTTGAGATAGATGATGTTTTCTTAAGCTGTTATGAGCTTTATTAGGGTGTTAATTAGCTAATTAGCTTAATTAATGATAAAATTGGCAAGTTGCCAAACTTCTAAAATATCAGGTGCACATCCTCACATGATAAGCTTTCAAACAAAAAAAAGTTTTTTGAAATAGGTTTAGTGGTTCTTGAGATCCATGAAAGACTAACGGACGAACGGACATCGACTTTTTGCTGCCAGACAGAAAATAAAAACGCTTCGCTCGGCAACCTCGCTCCGCTCAAATACAGAACTAGCGGTCCCACAGCCGTTTGAAAAGGGAGAACTTCGGCGGCGGCGGCGGCATGATTATTCTAGGGGGAAATTTCAAATTGTGTGGAATAAATTTTGCGTATAAATTTATAAATATTTCCATATTTTATTGAAATTTTACTGTCGTACAAGTATTTTAAGGCTTTAAAACAACGTGTTAGCCTTACAAACTATATTAGTCATTGTTTCAAAAACATTTTGCATACAGAAAACATAAATTTAGATACATTAAAAATTTATGAATTTAGTAGAACATGGGTGGGTATTTAGCTGGTGGGGGTCTTCCCCACCCTCACTGTGGGCCAGCAGAATGGGTTTCTCAACAATATTCTTGGTTACTAGCGTTGTGGTAACCTGTGTACTGTTATATATATTTGAGTTAAAATTTACATTTATATTTCCACGCTTTTTGTTTCAGTCACTTCCCAACATTGATTATCCAGACGCTGGTAGTGAATTTAGCGCATATTTGACCTACTCGAATGGGTTTGATGAATTCTTTGCGCAAACTGCTGAATCTCTGGACAAATATAATAACATGGACGCGGAGTTGCAGTCGTATTTTAATGAAAATATCGTAGCCTTGCTCCAACCTCACGATTGTATGGTAAATTAGAAATAAAAATACTTTTTGGCTTTTATTTGTTTACTTGTAAATAATGGCTCCATGTTCCTTGAAAATTGTAATTCTGCAGATTAGGAAAGAAAAAATATTTTTATTTACAAATATAAGGTTTTGCCGCTAAGTTATTGCTATGATGATGCATCGCTAATACCAAAAGTTTATGAAGAGAACACCATGACACATCCCTGTAGCCTAATGTTAAGCCGTGTTAGTCATACATTAATTCTATTTTGTGTTTAGCGTGTCTCATTTATGCGGAACAGTGAAGTAATAATGGACCTCAATTCTCTATGTCATAGATCGGCAGATTCACGGCCTGCAGATTTGACGGTGTCGGTGTGACTCCTCCTCTTGTTTTGAAGGAGAGACATCTGCTAGACTTCTGTGATCAGCTGGCTTGTCCAAACTACCAAAATTATACATGGAACATGGCCTCAGTTGTACATCCAATTCACACTGGAGGATTGACAAATTCCTGGGGCTTGCCATTTCATCTTGGACGCTTCCCAGTTGACTAGCTAGTCCAAATTTTGGAAATTATAGCCGGGGGCCCCCTGGCTCACCTGCCGGGGGGTCCCGGATTTTGCCGGGGACCAATTTTATTGCCGGATTTTATCGCGTTAACGCGTAAATTTTTCTCAGCAGGAGCCTTTGAGCCGGGGGTACCCGAATTTTTGCCCGGGGCGCAGGCGGGAGGTACCTCCGTTATGCCGGGGGTGGGGGCAGCCGAAAATCCCCCCACTTTGGACTAGCCAGGTAGAACTGCGGGACCACAAAGTACTGTATCTGTCAAAAAAACATTTTATTCCCACAAATTTCACGTTATCCGCGGTTCGCTGTGCGTAACATAAAAACTGTTTATATTAAAATGTTCACTGGTAAAAACTTTCGCTCAACTGTCGGTCGAAGATTCTTGGGCCGTGACTGTACGAGTTTTTTCTTACTGGCGGAATTGTCAATGAATATTCATGTATTAATGGCTTGCAGCAACGGTATTTAATAATCACTCTTGGCTAGCTTAAAATTATCGTCGCCATTTTAGCTTTATTTTTTATTTTTAGGCCATTTCATTAACTTTTTGTATATATACTTCAGGAATTCATGTATTAAAACAAAAACTCGACGAGAACTTCCGGCAAAAGACGGTAAGGACTAAATTAAGAAATAAAAATAGAAAATTGATGTATCAGAATCACAGGTTTTTTCTGCACTAATAAATCGCTAACGATTGTCTGAAAGCCTGATAGACAGTTATTTAGCTTTACTCCGATACATAATCATATTTTTTCTATTATAGGTTCAACCTGGCTTTGTTGCGGCTGCGGTTTGTAATAATCAGGAATGGTCTAGAGTTACGGTAAGTGATGGTACATTCTTTCTATGACAGATAGATTTGTATCACTGTATACTGCTTACTGGTTCCACCGGTTTGCTCTGATAATGAACCTATTCTTATATAGTTAGTGCACGGTAAAAAATTTATTGTTTTCACTAAATACACGCGCTACTAGCTCGCGACTCGCTTCAATTGAAATGCATTTAAATCCGTTTTAAAATACCATTATAAATTCTGATTGTTCACAAAGGATTCTGATTGAATTCTGTTTGTTAACGAAGAATTTTTGCTTTTCATGGTAAGGTTAAATTCGGGACAGCAGTTATTTTATGGATTTTTTTGAGGCATCTGTAGCTCAAATTTGCAACGTCCGATCTCTGCTTGTGCTCTTTTGCTAACCTAAGTAATTGATTTCAGCCGTCTTGTTACCTCAAAAAGGAGTCGGGCAACACAAGTTATTGACTGTATCTCAAGAACAGGTCCAGATATTTAAGTCAACCTGAGCTTATCAACCTCAACTTAGAGTAGTTAACGCTCCATACGATTTTTTGTTAATTATTTTCTAAAGTCTATATTTGGGTTCAGAATTAGGGATTAGAATTAGGTGTTTAAAAGGGCCCATTTGAACTGCATAAAACTGTCATATCCCTTTAATTGTTGAATATATGGTGTGATATTGATTTTTTTAAAGCAATTAGTGAACGTCTTTATCGCTATAATGGCTGTAACATTTATTTAGCAGAATCGTGTAGTTACCAGGGAGTAACCGGAATTCCGGTTCCGACAAAATTCGGGTTCTGGTTCCAGCTAATTTTTGCTGGAATCGAAGGTCCCGTTGCATGTTTTGCATACTTGCATGATGTATTTACAATAAGTTCTGCATTTTTAGTCAAAAGCAGCTAAGAAACTAAACCATACATAACTGAAACACTATTCCTGCTGCTATCTGTATAAGACAGAACCAAATATATACATTATTTTTGTGTTTGGCTCAGGTACCGTAGTTTAGCTCTTTTAATTTCCCAACAAACATTTTCGACCTCTACTAAATAGTTCCTAAGGCACAAACAAGTAAAGCTAATCAATGAAACTTTAGCATATTTATAGTTTTTGAAGTATGTACTCCGTACTAGGTTTTTTGGGTCCACAGGTGGGTCTGGACCCAAATATTTTTACGTGTACCCAAAAAAATTTTGATGCACCCAAGCTGGACCCAGGGCAGTTTCGGCCTTGGAGACATAGGATTTGCAAATAAATTCTATTACAAAGTGCAGGCATTTAGCCGTTCGTGCTTACATGTGTACATAGTTGCTTACTGTTGGTTTCATGGATTGCCCTCGTCCTTTATCCTGGTTTGGGACAGGCAGAGAATAATTTATGTATTTGTAATAATGTAAAATTGCGTTTCGTAATTAAATTTCTTTATTGTGTAAAAATTCGTGAAAATCCTTTGCCAGAAATTGTAAATCTGGACCCAGAGTTTCAGGTCTGGTCCAAAACAAAGTTTGCCTGGACCCAGGGTCCGTTTTGAAAAAACCCAGATTCCGTAGTCCATGATTTGTTTACACCGTCGTTTATGTTACGACCTAACAGGTCCTGCATAGTAACTTGCGACAGACTATGTTGCGAAATGTTTCTTTATCAGTTAATTGTCATATTTTTCAGCCACAGCATAACAAATTTCGAGTACTTCACGTTGCTGAGGCTATCTTACAACAGCAATTCACTCAGTAACGGTAACTGAGAGAGCGTGGCTAGTTTCTGTTGTCTATTTGGAGTTACGAAATTTAGCTTCCTTAGCCCTCATTAAAGGCACGGAAATACAATAATACTCCTTCGGTACATTAAAAGAACCAGTAGCTGCAATTTTCAGCACGTATTAGTGACTTCTTCTCCCAAGTGTGGAAAAGGTGGGGTCTACTTGCTAAGTGGAGGCATAGAGGCTGCCGCGAAACTGCCAAATCTTGTGAGGCTGTCAAATGTGTCTTTTCAGTTAATTCCACGATACACCTGTTACACGGCTTTTACTGATACTTAATGAAATTGAGCGTGGGTAGAATTCAACGTTTGAAGGTGTCGAACGGTAGATGTCTTAGCAGCAGGCTGATAATGCTTATATTTTGTCGAAAAAATATGACCTGTTTGATGGGATTTAAAAATTAATAACATAGCAGTAAACATTTTTATGCTGTGTTTTACAGGCAAATTTACTAAATTACTTCGCTGTCGTTCTTCCAACGAACGATGTGTTTATTGTTGTTCCACCAGCTAAGTTAATTTACACGTTCGTTTCTGTCGATCGTAAATTTAGTTTTATTAAGGAATCTTTTAATGAATGTTATCAAACTGGCAAGGACAAATGTTGTTTCTATGTAACAACTCTCTAATGGTTATGACTGCTTTCTAGCTTTACTACACACTCTTTCTGTATTATCTTCTCTGTAGCGAAAAAGAATATGACACTTTGTTAAGTGACATAACACACCGTAAACGCTTCTGTGTGTTCGTAGAAACATCGTTCTGTGGTATGTTGATAATTTGTTTTGCTCCAAACCATGACTCACAGGGACCAGCTGTTTTTCGGTGTTTTACCCAAGTGCTTCACAGTATCAAATTATGTAAGTAAAGGATTACCGAGGACCAAGTGTTCTGAGAAAGCAATATACAGTCGCCGCGATATTACAAAGTTTGAAGCACCATAACATGATCGGTGTTTCAAGGAATTTGAATATTTCACCAGTCGGTGCTCGACGGAATCTGATATCCTAATGTTCACAAGTGTAGTAGTTAAATTTGTCTGTTCTGTTTTTGTGGAATAGAAACCATTCTAATGATTGAAGATTGTGCTATTAACGAAGACAATGCCGTTTTCATATGAGATTGTCGTTACAGTAGCTAACTGTGTGTGGTTCGTGCGAGCACTCCTTGTCACCGATACGTTTATCGAAAGAATATCGAATGACAGTACTCATTTTATTCCATGCCGTAAATGTCATCGTGTACAGTTGCGACAAAAAATATGCGCGAAATCTCAAACGATTGAAATTGCTTTAAGTCGAAATCGATCGAAATTTTTTGTTTTTATCGAAATCGATCGAAATTGTCGATCGATTATTTTGCGCTTATTTCTGGCCGTAACTGTACTTCTGATCTAGTACACCGACAGCTTTAAGAATTTTTTACGTGAGGGAATCGTTTTAGATATCCATACATCCGTAGTCAACAATTTTTTCTAACTTTTGATGGCCTAGCTGTCTCAACCTGAAGGCGCTGCTGATCTAAGTGTCGTCAGAAAACGACGTACATAATCCTATATTACGACTAACGAAAAAACTTAGTGTGATCGTAATGCGGTTGTACCTCAATTTTGTCGTTTATTTATCGTCAAAAAATAGCTTACTTTTTCGTTCATTTTTGGTCAGTTACAAAATCTGGTTATATTTGAGGTAAATCGGTCCGAAATGTTCAATTTAGTTCAAAAATCTAGCCATAATTTACTGTTGTGGGTTCGTAAACTAATTTTCACGATTGAGTCAGATTATAACGTGTACTACTTTATTCTGCTAGCCTGCCCACAGTGGTTTTGGTGTGACTCCCACTTTCCGAATCCCCAGGTTCGTGAGATTTTTCGCCACGTCCGTCCATCACTCGGCCGAAACCCCCATGTCCAGCTAAATTCAAATTTTTATGTATCTAAATTTATGTTTATTGCATGCAAAATGTTTTTTAAACATTAATTGCCACTATCCAGAACGGAGTGTAACGTAGTGGAGACTGTGTGTTGTAGGACTGAAAGCTTTTAAATTCCGTCTGTGTGTGTGATCGGCCTTAACTCGGGAACGACTTAACCGATTTTCATGATCATGGCTTATTCGAACCGGCATAGTTGATTTACCGCCAAGCGTTTTTTATTTGTGGTCTGATTCCGGGGTCAGGGGTCAAAATGTGTGATTTTAGCTCAATCTACCCCATTTTAATACCCTTCACGGAAGCAAGGTTATTTTTATCTTAACTTTCCAATTTTTTTCTCTGGTTGCTTTTATTTCATAGTAAAATGGCAAATGCCAATGCCTCTTTTTGTTTTTGATAAAGACTCCGGTTTTGGAGTAATGGGATTTGAGGTATGGCAACCTCGTGGTTTATCGACCAAAATTCGAAAATTTGTTCTGACGTCTTGGGCGTCTGAAAAGTTTCTTGGGGGTTTTCGGGCATGGGAAATTCATTACCGGTGTTAATTTTGCTCCGCGACCCATGGTTCCATGGGAACGGTGGTATGGCGCCCCCATGGTTCATCGACCCAAAATTCCTTATCGGCGGTGTTAGTTTTGTTCTAACTTGTACTTTATTGTGTGATATCCACATATAAGCATATCGACGTATGCTATTGAGAGCTGATTGACTGTGTACGCAAAAGGCGTAGATGTGCCTATGCTGTACTACGTTATGCAGTCTCGATAGAGTTAGTAGTTGTAATACTCAAATGTCGTTTTATAGCTTGAAAATAAATGCACGGCAGTAAAACTACATGAAAACATGGAAATATTTACTATTTGTAGGCAAAATTTACTTCCTTCACATTGAAATTTCCCTGGAAATGAACAGTTCCTCCTCCCCACTCCCCACTTTTCCGCAGGCTATGGATAGGCCAATTGTGTGGTATCATACTTTATCGTTCAAGTATTATTATAAATTTGTGAATAATGTTGATGTTTTTAGTCTAATTTGTTGCCATAGTTACGGCCGTGAGTAAAACCTACATAAGTGGCTCTATTAGAGTTATGTAAATTACTGGCCATAATATTTTCATCATTCGCAAAAATCAGATTTTTGTTTCCTAGTCGTCGTAGCTTCGCATGGTTAATGAAAGTGTCTTTCTAATTCTCGCGTGAGCTGCGGGCGAGTATCGCAATCTAGGTTTTGAAATTAATATTCTATTTTTTGCGTATTCCTTTCGTTCGAGTCGTGAATGGATGTTATGTGAGTTACAGGCATTTTTCGCACAAACTGTACGTATCTCGATAATAAGAAGCGAAGAACACGATAGAAAAACTGCTATAGTCACCAAAAATGACTGTCGCTAGGTCGACACTCGCTCAAAATGCGACAGTCATTTCTGGCGCGTACTGTGCCCCGCTCAACGACATTTCACAACATGGCTGAGATTAACTAAAGATTGGAAACGTAGCTTTACCACTTACAGATGAATCAGCCTATTGATTATTATGACAGCTTCTAGCAGTTAGATTCTCTCACTCTTTTTGCGTTCAAAATGTTTTATGTAACCAATTATATATTTTAACTATGTAAGAATAGGAGTAGTTGCTGTTTAATTTAAATAAAATTTTCATACTTAATTTACAGGTAATGAATGTCGACACTTCAATTCGTTGTTGCATTACCCGTTACGTTGACATCGGGATATGTCGAACGCTAAAATTTGATGAGCTATATATCCTGCCAGAACGATTCATTGAATTTTCTCCATTTGTGATGCCGGTCAAAATTGAAAGTTAGCTGTCTTTCTTGTGTTTCGGATTATATTTTCGTCACCCTAATAATGTACTAACTAGTATCTCGCATGCGAGAGTGAAGCGGTGCGGCCATGATTTCATATTATGCTATGTCTAATCACCTGTATCAAGTTTTGTATTTGATGTATTATATACAACTATAAAATCGCTAGAACCTTTGAAGCTTTATAATGCTGGCCTGATAGGAGTTAAGTAACACCACCTGTTCTGCTTGTCACAGAGTACGTTATATCATGTTTTGTAGAAGAGTATGAATCTACAAAACATGATATAACGTACTCTTGTTATTACCAACTTTTTTTGTCAGCGCTGTATATATGGTTCGTTGTTGCTTCAAAAAGTCGTATTATATTTATCAGTGAATTAATCGTTTTTAACTGAAAAGTCCACGATGGAAGTTGCAGCTGCATTGCTATTATGGAATTTGTGAGTTCATGTTTAGGGGGACATCGATCTCTGCTTCTGAGCAGCCATCTAATTTTGGTGTGTTGATGCCAAAATTAGTTTAGAAGTAAAGTAACTTATGTGCAATGCAGCCAGAAACTGAGTTCGTGACAATGAACTGCATTTATTGAAATTGTGCGAGCAGTATAACAGTTTATCTAATTTATTGCATTCTGATCAGAAAGTTATCATCGTTGTCATCTTGTTGACGTGCACTGGTTGCCCAACGCTAGCCTAAACAATGTCTCTGATCACTGATCAGAAAATTACAGTGTACCTTCGGTTGTTTTCTCTTAGAATTATATAAACCAATAATTTTAAGTTTCCTGCACAATAACATGAAACTGCGTATGTGCAGTAAAGGGAACTGATCGGAGACAAAGCTAAAGTATTTAGTCTACACTCCATACTAACATGATTAGTTACAAGTACGT
This sequence comes from Trileptium ribeirensis, assembly GCA_030248225.1. Lineage (NCBI taxonomy): Eukaryota > Metazoa > Nematoda > Enoplea > Enoplida > Thoracostomopsidae > Trileptium > Trileptium ribeirensis. Next base: position 12,447 of record JASANE010001782.1, read on the forward strand.
TCAGTATGACGCAATTTAAGCAAGACTGTATAGTGGAAGGCATTTTTTGCTCTCGGGGTCCAAAAACCAACAAATTGATCGACAAATAAGCAGTATTAGCTTCCTCAGTCTCTTATCAGTTCCTGAAAAGCAATAATGCCATCGTAATACATTAAGCTTAACGTAAAAGTTATTTTTAATACATTATAAATTCACTGTGGCTTCATTTCTTCCTTCACCTGGTTTACTATATATAAGTTTCGAAGACCAGGTTCTGGTTCCGGATCCGGTTTAAATGGACGGTTTCGGTTGTTGGTTCCGGTTATTCTATGTCCAAGTAAAATAGTATACAAAAGACAATAGTATACAAAGTAGTCAGTGTTGTTGCCTCAGTAAATGTTCCGACATCGTTAGCTGAAATGAGATTTTTGTATTGATGATGCATAATAGAAAGTGTTAAATGTTGTTGGTATAATTTATTTTTTGTATATCTCGCATATTATGTATGATTTCAAACAAAATTTATTTTCAGTATTATTTATTGTTGATCGTTTTCTTGTTATTTTTGGTTACAACATGAATATTTAAATACGTTATTAAAATACTGTAGTATAAATGTAACTATATGTATGTATTTTCAGTTCCCCTCGAAGTTTCATCTGATCTAACGAAGCCACGAGATTTTGTGGACATGTTTGTCGACGCTCATGGACGAAAAAGCAACTGTCCGGTAATTTGTGTCGTCACCAACTTATCGGCATTTACAGTTTTTGGCGAATTTCTCTGTCCGTCGTCGCGTAAACAGGCCTTGATCGTTTTTCACGAGGTATAATAGTTTATTACTCAGTGCTTTTGACTAAAATTCAGTACGACTTAGACTAAATCGGATGTACAGGGTCAAGATAATTACATTTATGTGGACGATGAATGTAATTTTGGACAATATACATTTAGTTTGTTAGACACATATCGGGTCCCGTGTAGTAAAACTCGTGTTATGCTATTATATGAATACGGCATCTTACATTGATAGTCTGGGACAGAGTTAACTGCACGAAAAAAACACACGCGCACCGACACAAATGCGTTTAAACGCATTTGTATGTGCGTGCGTTAGACGAGATTGTGTGTGGGCTCATTTAAACGCTTTAGTATAAACACATTTGCGTGAATGTGCGTTTAAACGCATTGAGTGCGTGTACCTTTACGATACGTTTGCATATTGTGTGTTCGTCTAAACGCGTTTGCGCGCGACATCGCGTTGACGTCGCTCATAAATATCTAATAGAAGTCAGAGGAATACCGACCTAACTTTTGATTTAAAACGTAAGAGTATAACGTACGTTAGGGATTAATCATTTAATATGATTTTTGTTCATACTTTTCGCAGTTCTACTTCGGGTCATAGTACTGGTGAAGGTGGTCCATTGAATTTAGATGTAGATTTGCTTAAAATTGCAAGTCAGAGGATATGCTTGATTTAGTGCAACCGATGTCAAACTGTATGTAGTCTATGACTGACTAAGATTTCTTGTTGTCAATTTGTTTTTGCTACCTGGCTGCGTAGCATTATGTTATAGGAATTAAAGCGAAACCGCAAGAACCTAGACGTGAGTCCTGCTGAATCTGACGGAGGATTTGAAATCGTTCGTGCAGGAGTGGGAACTACAACGGAGGACGAAGACACCGCAGCGTCAACTGCGGGTCGTGAGGAAGTTGCAAACCACCCCGTCGTGTGTGAATTTAGCACAAAGGACGGCGTTTCGGAACAGCAGAAACGCGATATTATGGCTAAAACTAACGAGGCAAATGTCTGCGATTTAGAAGGTACGTCAAATGTAGATATTGGGTTTATTTAGCGCTTCTTGTGCGGCTTTATGCGTCGCAGATTCAGCAGTAGAATGGGAAAAATTTGAATTGTCAGAATGTAGTGGAGATTGTGTGTTGCAGGGGTGAAATCTTTTAAATTCCGTCTGTGTGTGTGCTCGGCCATAACTCGTGAACGCCTTAACCGATTTTCATGATCTTGGGCTCATTCGAACCTACATTGTCGATTTACCGTGTACATCCCCGAGCGTTTTTGATTTAGGGTCTGGTTCCGGGATCAGTGGTCAAAATGTGGGTTTTTTGGCGCCATTTTACCCCATTTTAGTACCCTTTACGCAAGCAAGGTTATTTTTATTTTAACTATCGAATTGTTTTCTCTGGATGGTTTTATTTCATAGTAAAATGATAAATGCTGATGCCTCTTGTTATGTTTTCGATTAAGGCTCCGGTTCTGGATTTGTGGGGTTTTGAGGTACGTGGGTATGGCGCCCCAATGGTTCCTCGACCCAAAATTTGAAAATTCGTTCTGACGTCCTGGGCGGCTGATAAGTTTTACCGGGGAGTTTTCAGGCATGGGAAACTCATTGCCGGTGCAGGTTTTGCTCTGCGACCCATGGTTCTATGGGTACAAGGGTATGACGCCCCATGGTTAAGGGTCAGAGGTCAAAATGAGGGTTTTTAGTACCCTTCACGGAAGCAAGGTTATTTTTATCTCAATATTCGAATTTCTTTCTCTGGTTGGTTTTATTTCATAGTAAAATTATAAATGCCGATGCCTCTTTTTTTGTTTTTCGATTAAGGCTCCGGTTTTGGAGTTATGGGGTTTGAGGTATAGCACCCTCATGGTTCCTCGTTCCAAAATTATAAAATTTGTTCTGACGTTCTGGGCGGCTGAAAAGTTTCCCTTGGGGGTTTTCGGGCATGGGAAACTCATTACCGGTGCTGGTTTTGCTCTGCGAACCATGGTTCCATGGGTACGGGGTATGACGCCCCATGGTTAAGGGTCAGAGGTCAAAATGAGGGTTTTTAGTACCCTTCACGGAAGCAAGGTTATTTTTATCTTAATATTCTAATTTCTTTCCCTGGTTGGTTTTATTTCATAGTAAAATGATAAATGCCGATGCCTTTTTTTTCGATTAAGGCTCCGGTTTTGGAGTTATGAGGTTTGAGGTATGGCACCCTCATGGTTCCTCGACCCAAAATTTGAAAATTTGTTCTGACGTCTTGGGCGGCTGATAAGTTGCACCTGAGGGTTTTCGGGCATGGGAAACTCATTGCCGGTGTTAGTTTTGTTGTACCTTGTGCTGGTATTGTGTGATGTCCACTTATAGCATATCGACGAATGCTATCGAGAGCTGATTTGATGTACACACAAAAGGCGTAGGTGTACCTATGCTTCACTACGTTCTGCAATCTCGATAGAGTTACTAGTACTAAACATATTTCTGTCAGCTTGTTTCTATAGATCTGGCGACGCCGCTTTTAGAAACCAGTTTTCAGGAATTTTAGTTTCTAACTGTACATAATATTTATATTTCGGCTCATTATCGAAAAATGATAGTTATGCTGCTTGATGGGTGGAAATGAGCTATTTCGCTTTGTTTATCCACTGAATGTTCATGGTTGCAGAAATTTCGCGTTTTCTGACTATGTCACTAAGTTGTGTATCGAAATGGTAAAAATGAATGCGGAAATTTATTATTCGAGCAGAATTTTATTCGATCAGTGGTTTTCATTGATGTACATAGACAACAATTATTAAATGTAGCAGAATCGGATCTACTTTTAATAAAATTCATAGTACTAAAAATAATATTACCGTTGGGTTTACGCTAGGTAACAACAAACATTAATCCGGCACAAATGCATGGTTGAACCTGTAGCTCTTGAACACAAAGAAGAACATGGCCGAACACTATGTTAAGTTGCAGTCAAGGGTAGGCGTCATGTACGAATCATATACATAGTAATTTGTGATAAGTTCTATGTTTTTGTCGATTTGATCTGAAAGATGGGGTGGGAGCACAACTGAAGGGCATATCGTCATCACTTTTGCTATCGAACAAAAAATATGCGAAATCCGTTCATCCGAAAATGAGTTATGAATGACAGCGACGTGTAAAAAAAGAAATTTTCACGATTTTTCAGCTAAGCGCCTTCAGTAAAAACTCCGATGGCTTCGCTCTGTCCGTATCAATTATGCAATGTGAACATATGAATCAAATGGGATCAGTTATGTTCTGTAATAACAAAATGAGTTTGGGTGGGGTTCCGGCGGGCCTCTGACAATAGGAAGGACTCTATGCTTCAAGTCTGACCCCGAGTTCAGTGGGAAGAGATCAATAGAGCGGGGGGCAAATATTTTATATATTCACATACATATATTAATTTAATGTATTATATGTATATTATGTATATATTTTCATATATTGTGTATGCATATCTATTATATAATATATATAACAGGAGAGGGATTTTTGTCTGTTTATTATTTATTGGAATGTTTGTCTTTGAACTCTGTCAAAAGTGTTATAGATACACCCTCAACTCATATGTATTCAGAATCAGCAAATCCAACTTAGGTTATAAACATATTTTTATACCTCCAGGGGTATAGTTTGGGGTTTAGGTAATTATGTATTAGCTTAAGTACTAAGTTAATTGGTGCACTCACATTATTCATTATTATCGAGCAGTATAATACAGTACTTTAATCATAGATCAGCGTTATATCACATATAATTTGTTCTACGAAAAAAACATTTTTTCTATACAAATGCGTGCTCTTCTGCTTTATTCTGCTTTTTACAGTTGATTTTTTATAAATATTACTCTCCAGTTCTTTTACAGTAGTCTATCATATCCTGGTGTCGTAGTAAAATTGTTGCATGTTGCTGTCAGTTCATTCAATTTTCGGCCTTTGGGGTTTATCGCCCTCCCATGTATATATAAACATGGATTTCGCTACCGTCCATGTAATCAAAGTTTCATCAGAAACAAGATCAGTTTCAAGTATCTTGGGCCTTTTAGAATTTGCCTATCCAAAAATATGATAAAATCTACAAAAATTGTTAGGCGTAATTTTTCCTTATAGTGAAAATACTGTTAAAGTTAAACATTAGTTTGCGCTCGATATTCAAACAAATTATCTAAAATGAAATAAAGCCGGATATAGTGAAAACGTTTTATAGTGGATTTTTTAATCTTTTCAAGCGACGTCGTTTTTCCGCACAGTTGTGCTAGATTTCCCTCCGTGGCGTTTTAGTAGTCATTTTTTTTTGCAAAATTCATTCAAAGTTGCTATAGCTAAAACTGATCTAATCGGAATATATTTTATGATAGAAATAATTATACTCCAATTTGGTCAATGCAGCCTAATTTCTATTACAATGGATACTAAACATGAAATGTTTCTAATCTTCATTTTTACCGTATTGCTGCGGCTATATGAAAACTGTCATCATTGATCGCAGTTGCCTGTTTCTACGAATATGATTGTTTTAGCAGATCACAGCAAACATTATCTCAGTTCCTCTGGGGTCCTCTTAGCTGAAATAGGGGCAACGTAAACTATTGTAACTTTCAGAAAATAATTAGTATTTATTGTTTTTCCTAATGTCTTTTGTGGCCGTAGCTTTTTTGCCGCAGCTAAATCTAGCAAAGTTATTTCTGGGGGCATGACCTGATTTAGGAACTGGGGACAATTTAAAGCACCTGAGTTTGGTTCCCAAGTTCTTCTGTAGTTCCCCTGTTGAACGGGGGCAGGGTAAAATATAATACTGTAATAACTGGCATTTCTTCAGAACCAAAATGGTGCCTGATGTTTTGATTTTGAGGGCTCCCCTAGGTCATATGTAGCGAAAAGCGTGTCATTGTTACCTGGTGGGCTTCATAATTGCACTTTGTGGGTTTTTTGGTACTTTGGTAACATATGTAGCTGTTTTTGTAGAATATTTGCTGAAAATGTGTATTTCATTAGGTCCCGCTACAATTTACTCAATAAATTATCATAAATATCCGAAATAACAGCAGTAATATTACGTTTTATTTTAACCGTCTTGTGTTAGGACTGCTATTTCTGATGTCACCTCAAAATACCTGAGGTGTGCTGAAGTGAATGATCTGGGGAAGTCAAAATTTGTTAGGGGAAAGCCGAAGACATCCTTGGATGGGAGCTCGAAAATTATAGTCCCCCTCGTCCTGTGTGGAGACAGTGTCAGAAAACGTCAAATGTCTTTATTTTAACGTTTAACACCAATAATAGATGTCTTGTGAGGGAAATTTTTTTAGCGACTTTAGCTCTTATGGAAGATTAGGCGTTATTTTTTGGCCGTAATTGGAAAATGTCAGTTATTTTATACCTTTATTCCGATTGCGAAAAACTGGCTAATACTAGCATCGCAAAAACGTACCCAGGAAACTAGGTACTTGAATTGGCGGAGACCAAAATTTACAAGTGAGAAGCCGAAATCCCTATTCTCCCTATTGGAAGCAGCCAGCACTATCGTTCTAATGTACAAAATGGTATTTACGCTGTTTACAGCTGCACTTGCTGGCGAAATACTAAGCGGTAATTCGACGGAGTCCGACACAGAAAAGAGGCGACGCGAAAAGTCTGAGCGTCGACAACGAAAGAAAGAGCGTGATCGGCGGCGTGAAGAGCGACGAGCTGATGCTGAAGCTGCAGCTGCGATGGACAATTCGTTTGACACAGGTTAGTTTTGCGTCACAGAACTATTCCCAAAGATGAGCCGATTATACCATATTAGATTAATCAAACTTATGTTTTGATTGTCGTATCTCGACAAACTGTGCAGATATCTGAATCAAATTGGGTTCATTTTGTAGAATAAATAAGCTGGTTTGCTGCGCAGCTCTTCTTTTAGGCTGTAGGATTTGCGGGAAAAGGGTGTTTTAAAATAAACCCATGTGACACAGAGTATTACAAAACGGCAATGTATCCGCAGAGACTCGAACTATATATGTTTTCGGCCTCATTTTGTAATATAATAAATTTTCTCTGTATGTTGTGCTGCTGTATATCGTTATTTTATATTGCAAGTGTATCAGACCGACGTGACGTTGCTGCAATACGCACTTCCACAAACGTAATACCCATACGACCTCGGCTATCGTGACTTCAAGGGCGGGCCTATTAGGTTCAAATTCTTAAATTTTTCTTTTTTGATTCGGGTCAGGCCCAAAAAATTACGGAGCTTATTAGGCCGTAAGAGCGCTTCACAGTATGCGTTCTGATCCTGCCGGACGGGTTGCGCACGTAGGCTAAGAGGTACTACCGTTGAGGTCCCCAGGGAGGTCGGCTCCGTCACCTGCTCTCAGGCCAAGACCATACCGCTATTCCCTATCCACGTTTAAGCTGGAAGTGTATTGATTCACCATTTGGATGGGATTAATTTTCCATTTTTCCTAAACGAGTAATTTATTTAGCCAGTGGCCCCTCTAGGGTCCGACAAATCCCTAGACGTTTAACGTCGGATTCGCGTGTAATTTCCTATTTTGGGTGCTTAGCGCAAGTCTTAATTTCGCGGTAACATTTCCGTATTAGTCGCACGAGTCGCACTCACACAGTAATATAATTGATACAATTATGGAATCGGCGAGTCACGCTAAGGTTTGTTTCTTCAATGCGTGTGTCAAACCTGAACGTGGGGTGACGGATTTCAAACTCCTTCTAATATCTATCGCTACTCGGGTCAGCAAAACACATGGACAACTTGGGTTTGATTTAGCGTTTTTGATGAGTCAAAATCGCATATGGACAAAACATACTGTACGGACGAATACAATAGGTACAGTGTCACTAGTATGTCAAAGGCCGCATGTGCTTATTTTGCCGCTTTTCAAAATATGCTAATATGCTAAACAAATTAAAATTAATATTATTTATTATTATATTAATTTTATTATTATAAATATAATTGCTATCCAAGTTAAAAAAGACAAAAGGCCGCATGTAGACAGACATTTATTTTAGCTCATAATCGCAACCCACACTATTGCGAAACCAAAAGGCCGCATTTGCTACATTTAATTGTTGACCTAACGTAAAACGCCGCATGTGATCTATTTGATTTTTGCAAAAATCCCCTTGCGAAAAGAAGTTTAGATTTCAATCGTTGGAAATGGCCACATGTGTTCTACCTTTTTAACATATTTGCATTAGCCAAAACACACGAATAAATATTAAGATCACTGTGAGAAGTGCCGCATGTGTTTGATTTGCTATTTTTACAAAAATGTTTGTAATGGCCAAAAAATTAAAATTTACGGTCATGTTATAATACGAAATGCCGCATGTGTTCGATTTGATATTTTTACAATAAATTTGCATTTTATAATTAATTAAACAACTACGCCTCTAGTATAGTGCAATAGTGGCGGCATGTATTTGATTCGCTTATATGACAAATAATCGCAATACCCAAAAGCTATGTAACATTTTACCGTAAAGCCAAATATATGCCATTATCACTCAGGAAAAAACGAATTACAAACTTCACATGTCAACTATTATATCGAAATATGTAGTAATTCCTCTTGCCGCCTAGTACACCTATTATCTTAACTTCCTATTGCAAATCCTTATTCGTTTCAACCGCATATTCCGTTCACTGCACCAAAATCAGTAAAAACGAGAAAAAACGAACAGTCTAAAAACACACAGAAAACGAGCAGAGCGCTTGTTTTTAAATATTTTAATAATAAATCGAATTTTTTTATGTTTTTTATTTCTTTTATTAATTTTAATTGCAAGTCAGCAAAATGATGGTACACGAAATACGTACAACTTACAGACAACTTCTCTACACTTTCGGCTATTTGCACTATATAATACAACCTGACCCATACGCTTACGCTTCATTCGTTGCTCTTGTGATGACTTGCGGCGAAATGCTATTCGTTAGTTGAAGCAAAAATACATTATACACATGCGGCCAAATTGAGTATTCCGCTCCATTAGCAAATTCGACACTTGCGGCGAAATCCTGTTCGTTGGTTGAAACAAAAAATACATTATACACATGCGGCCAAATGCTATTCGCTGCAAATACATTTAGCCGCATTTCACTGCTTCTATGTGCGTAAAGATGCCGCTGATTGCATAAAGATGCGGCGGATTTTCACTTATTTCCAAAAGGTAAATTGGCCGCATCTTAATGTATGTAGAAAAAGTCAACGGCCGCACGAATGCAGATGCGGCGGCCTTCCTTGGGAATGTTCAGATTTTCGTCTACTTTGCGGCCAAATGTCGGTTTTTCGATTATAAAAATCGTTTATGTTTCATTCATTATAATAGATAGCGCTTAGCGGTATGCACCATTGAAAGAGGAAAAAATTCCGCGTCGAATGGTACGAAAAACGAACAAATCCGCACTAGCGGCGTTTTACCTTGGGGCGGCAGGTTTATCTTTTAAAAGTAAAAAACAAAGTTTTCAGTAGGACCATATTTATGTTTAAGGTTGTGGTGGTCTTCATGTTTCCAACTCGGTTTTCCCCTGTGCGGGCACAACTTGACCGAGCGTTGTCCGCATGTTTTCCGGAAAAAATGTGGGCCGCAGACCCACTCTTACATGATGCCGGCGCGTTTTATACAATACCAGCGCGGCTGGTATTGTATAAATCCTGAGAATACATAGAATGCAAATTTAGTACTAGATAAATTTGAAATTTATGACGTCGACTTGTTTTCCATATCATGTCAGCTATACGTAAAGGGATCTGACAAAAGCATTGTATATTGCAGTACTCGGCTTGACAATTGACTGTCGCGAAACGAGTGAACGAGCAACAAGCGAACAACAAGCAACAATTATTACAAAATTTTACAACGAACAAGTATTTTGCAACGAGCGACCAGCAGTCATTTGTGGCGAGTATTGTATTTGAAAGTAGTTCATATAGAAGTGGCGCTACTGGGCTATATATAATTCAAAATAACAATGAGAATGAGAGCTTTGCTCGTTTAAATGTGTCACATGTCGTAACTGTGCCATTAACTCTTTTAGTATAGATTTTGCTTTCCTAAATATTGGAACATATCTGCAACCAAAAATGTACGCTGTTTGCCAAGATGCTTTTCCAAGATGTTTAGCTGCATAAATTTGGTGTAATGCATCTGTTGCAACCGCCAACTATATGTTACTGGATTTAAAGATTATACCTTTAGCAATTGGCTAATTATTGAATTCTGAGGGTCAAAGAAGAACTCTCATTGGTCAGGACTGTGAAATTTGGCGGCGCCTGTTTGTGGGTTTCTTAATGTGACATCCATAACTCAATTTCTGACCGGCAGATCAGTTAACGCGATATCTCATTCGAAAGCTTGAAATATCTATTCATTCCCATCAGTTTGACGCGAAAACCGATCCCCACCCTTCTCTGTCAAAAGGGGCCCCTGAAAGGGTCCCTAGGGGTCACATGAAAACATGTTATGACTCATATCTGGATAACAACGGTTGTGATATGGCCGCAGTTTGGGCTCTTTTTGTTCAGAATGTTTAGCTCTGTAAAGCTGTGTGGAGGATTTTTTCCGAGGTCATCTACGCTCCAGGTTTTTGTTAAAATAGGTTTTCAAATGGATCCTGGGATCACCTAAAACACCAAATTGATCATATTTCCTCAACCACTGGAGCGATTCAGCTGCGGTTGGGCCCATTTTGCTATCAAAGCTCTATATAGCTATCGATTGATATCACCTGCTAGGCATGGATGGATAAATATGGGTTTTAGAATTGCCCTTGCGATCCCGAACACACTAAACTGGTCATATCTCTTGAACGACTAGAGCAATTCGGCCGTGGTTGGGTTCATTTTGTTCAAAAAGCAAAGCTCTATATACCTAGGTATTGATCTTACCTGGCAGACTGGTATGGATAAAGATGGGTTTTAGATTTGCGCTTGCGATCCCGAACGCATTGAACTGGTCATATCTGCTCAACGACTAGAGCGAGGCCCGTTTGATCCGGATCACACTGAATTGGTCATATCTCATTAACGACTTTATATCATAGAATTCACCTTCTTGGCGATGAGATTCCCTAGTAATGTTTTGCTACTACAATTAATAATAAGGAATTGGATGGAACGTTTCTTGCTCCAAAGAGTGAAGGTGTTAAAATTCACTTCTTTACCAATTTTAACACTAACGGCGTGGCAAGTGGAGTATGAAGGGCGCGGCCGTTCCCATTTTACTGATAAATGTGAAAGAATTGACTATTAGGGTTATAATAAAATGAATTTAAACGATCAAGATATGTTCTAGCTAGATAAGGTGTCCTTAACGCCTGATTTAAACTTCGTTACCAGTATGCGTTTGGTTAATAAATTCAGTTGTTGTTAGACCGCCCCTTTACTTTTATGCCAGCGGCCTCCACTTTTGAAGCGCTCTCTACACCGCTGAGCGTTACACATTTAATACTAGCACAAACTCTCTTATAATTAGGTTCTATAGTAGAGTACAGTAGTCGAGTATATATTACTGACAGCTCTCAAATTGCTGCAAGCCGTATTTCCGAAATGGTAGAAGCATTGTTTTTAGTTATATTCGTATATAATTATTTTTTGTTTGTTGCAATTCAAGGTGGTCTCTTTGGAACAACAGCGATTGAAACTAAAAAGAAAACAGTGAGGTCAAATAAAACATTGTGTACCGATTCTATATCTACTATAACAACAACAACAGTCCCGGCTACAGCTGCTGCTAATAACCAGCATGCTCAAGCACATCAAAACGAGGAAGTAACGAAATTGCTCAGCAGCCAAGTGAAATTGACACGGTTTCCCAAAACGAAGCCGTTCAAAGTGATTGATAAGTTTGTTATTAATATTTACTTGGTTTGTAATTGGCACGAAATATATTATTGCTTGTTTTGAGGGCCAAGGAAAATACTAGTAAATTCACGATAGTAGTAATACTAGTAATAGTATTGATGCAGCAGAAATATCCATTTTGATTACAATTTCAGCGTTATCATTATAAACAGGAATTATTATTCAAAGGCGTGTGCGATATCCTAAACTATTGCGTGAGGTTGGTACGTAAGTATTCGAAAACATGCATAAAATTACATTCTACCACTAGTAGGCATGTAAATCATAGTTGTGAGAGAAATTTATGCAAATGTCCTTTGCCATATAGTGAATAAAGCTGTCCTGCTTTTGCCGTGATCTCGATCATCATGTTCGTTGCAACATATATACGACCGAGGTGCAAAAATTTGAGGGCAACACCTATAGCTCAAAAACTGATTAGTGGAATAAACCTACATTTCGAGTATTTTTTATGCCTGAAGTGTAAGCGGTTAGGCCTTTTTGTCGATGGATTCCTCTATTTGCGAACAGAAGCTAAACATTTTTTGATCCCAAGTTCTGTTTGAATTTCAGGGTTATGCCCTTAACTTCGTAAACCTAAGGTTACTTGGTTTAAGTTTACATAGCACAAGCGGCTTAAGGCAGTATACCCGTAATGGTAATTCCGAATATTTATTTTCATGAGACAGTAATCAAATGGTTTCAAAACCCGCTGTTTGGGACCAAAGTCGTTATGATTCTGGTACTGTAATCTATAACTCTTGGTTAGTACGATTTGGTTGTGTAATCGCTCATAGTGTAATGCCATTCTTTATGCGTGAGGATAAAATATTGACATCGCGTGAGACTAATGCGTTTTATATAAGGAGCTCGGGTCAAAATCATTGATTTTCTGCAACTGGGAATTGATGTTCCGATTTAGTTCAAGTACGGCAAAATAGTATCCTGTAGTTGTTGAATTTTGTGTGCTAACGAAGAATTTTTATTTTTCATTTGGTGAAATTTATGCCCGGCCAGTTTATAGAATTTTGAGGCATCTACAACTCAAATCTGTAACGTCCGATCGTCTCGCGCAACAGCTCAAACGAAAGTTTAAATATCTGTGTCCTTTAACTCTTTCCATCGTAAAAGTGGGCGGAAGCAGTGGAGTCGGTACAAAATGGTGTGTAACAATACAAGTTCTTGGCTGTATTTCAACAATCGAAGAAAATAATATATTATTTCAGTCAAAGCGCTCTAATTTTATAGAGCAGTTAAGGATCTATACCACTATATATAAAATTTTTTACACGCCTACTTTTTTCACAAATTTTTAGATGCGCCACTGGCTAAGATGGTTTTAAAATGTTATTATGGGAGCTTGAAACGTTTACTACATAGCTCTATTTGGTTGCAATGTAATTTACTTGGACATTCGTTTCTTTGCGACGTTTTTGCATTCTTGGCATTTTTGTACCGTAAGAATAGCTCGAGAACACCTGCTGCACTTCTAACAAAATGGTACATCTAGAATTACACTAGCCTAGAGTATTCACTTCCACAAGAGCTCTCAGGAAATTTTTACCTTAATTTTATTTGAAATTCGAATTTTGTTGAATCATGATGAAACGTGTTGGCTCAACAGTATGTGGACGTTAATTGTAAGCGACGTCAAAAAGCACCGATTTGAGCTGCCGCCGGAACGCTATCATGGTTAGATCGCCAGCTCGAATTCTGACAGGATGTTATTCCAAAGGCTTGGAGCAAAGCATCTCCAAAACTGGCGTCAATTCGATACTGCACTTGAAGCTGCTGCCTCGTAAATAAGCGCTCGCTGTCACATAAGCACTATTTGTCAAAACATTTTGCATTAAACCTGCCAAAACTAACCGTAAAATGGACGAAATTCTTGTTTTTAAAGATGCATGAAACCGGGATTTATAGTTCGCTAAGTCGAGTGTTCTGTTAAAACAGTTTGAACTATACAATAATGCGCCGCTCACTTATGTCAGACCACACACATTTGTAAATGTAATAATGAAGCTTCTATCGTAACATCATATTATGCCCAAGTGATGGTGTATTTTACTGTCATAATTCGCGTTGCGCTTTCATTTATGTAGTAAGTACCGTCTGTTATTTTCATTAATCTTCATAGACAAATCTATTGTACGTATACCTAAGCCATCTGTTTTATGTGTTAAAACATCGATCAGGTTGGATGTGTTGCGTTACATTAAATTTAAGTTACACGTTATTGCTTGTAGCTTGTTACGGTCCTGAATCGATAGATTTCTACCAACAAAGTCTCAAGCGAAACATCTGGACAATTTGAATCGACGATTGGCTGATCGCTACTCGGAAGACGGGTCTGACGGCTTGGAACAAGAGACAAGTTCCATTTGAGGAGTTGGTCGTGTGTAAGGATGTTACTTCTTTTGGACTTTTTTATCGTTGGCACTTTGGTTTTTAAAACTTTTTACGTATATATTTATTTTGCCGGGTGGCTGAAGTCGACACTCGAGTTTCGAGCGTTGCAATCGTGTTTTTGGACCGTTTTTGATCCTGATTAACTAAAGTGGCTTAGTTTTAGTTGCAACTGTCCCCACAGGCCCCCGGTTCGCTTTATTTTGAATTTAGGTACACCGAATTAGAATGGAGTATTTGTCAACTGGATCTGCAAAAATATGTTTTCCACCCTATCAGATGCACAATTTTAGGACGATTTCAACGATCTTGGGTATTTTCTGTTAATGAATGTTATATGATAGGCTATAGGACCGACTGTTCAAGAAACTTATGTAGCGGCTGGTATGTCGGCGTATCGTGTGAGCATCCGTGATCCATTTATACTCTCGGAGGGATGACTTTCCGTCATTTTTGAGACTTTTTATACATTTCTTTCTGAATTATTACTCTTAGCTCTTCGTTATCTAAACAGTAACCTAAAATTTGCATTACGTTTAGCTTTACCTGGACTTATCAAACCAAGACCATGTTCTGGTTGTTATTTAAAATCCTTTTCTGCTTTGTTTTTTGAATTATTATTGGTTTCGTTCGCCTACTGCTCGCATTGTGTTTTTCGGCTGCATAAATGCTAGCCGCTTGTGGCCTGTTTCCCAGGCGAGGATTTCTATTTTGTTTTGAGAAAATTCACAAGAATAAATGAATCGTAGAAATCTAGAGTGACGTCTAGGCTAGTATAACGTGCTTATGAAGACGAATTTAACTGGAAAATCACAACTTTCGGAAGTGAAAACACGAAGTAATCTGCGATTTTATTATAATGATGTCTCTAATGTATAACTATAAAGTCTGTCTGTAGCATATACGAGGAAGATTTATAAAAAGGGGTTTCACTAAAACAATCCCACAGGGTGCCAATACGTGGTCGAGAATTAGTACTCGTCAGAGATGAGTGCTGTTAGTTCGATGTTCTCTCGTGTCTGTTTGTCCTTTGTTCGGCTTTTTTAGGAATTTTTAGCGCGTTTCTTTAAATACGTTTGTGTTATTTTTGCAAGGCTATCTGCAAATCTTGTAATCATTGCGAAATAGTACTTTTTGCTTTATTTAATCATTCTGCATTTTTAATATAACGAATGTTATATATTATTTTCGTTGTTTTGAACGAAAATGTTTGTTTTTGTATTATTTTAGTTAAGCACTATGTTGTTAAATACAACCGGCCGGATCGACGAGGCGTCGGTGGCGCATCGGCTTGTGACTGGCGACGCGCTAGAATTATTCGCAAAACATCGACAGAAGCTACATTCAATCTGATCGACTATGGTAAAAATATCAAGTGAGTATTGATAAAATATTAATAATTGATAATTATTAATTTCCAGATACGAAAGAAATTTATTACTATTTAGATTTCCAACTTTGAAAATGGCGATTAGAATGTTAGAATAATTCGTGTACATAAAAATGCATAAATAAATATACATATAATAAAACATTTTACAAAATGCTCAGTAGGTGAATCGTAAACAGAAGAGTTAGAACTGGAGAGCCCGCAGCGGAATCCCAGGAGTTGAAAAATCTTCATTGTGATATGGTCCCTTCAAAGTGCCCGTCTTTAATTCTCTTGGACCCGAGGAGAAGGGAGTCGGACAAAAGAGATTGGGACAATCCCGGTTGGCTTATGTTTAATGATACTCTTGTGGCGTTGCTATCATCAACACTTAGACTAACTAGAGTTCTGCAGCGGTTTAGTTATAATATAACTTCGTAAATACTGCCCACAAAAATGTATATCGTTTTCAGTGAGAATTTTGTTAACGTGCTCATTATTAATTTGTTAATTCAGACTACATGTACGAGACATGATTCCTTTTCACTTTTACAATGTATTAAAGCGTTATTGTATAATTATATAATATAACAACACTGTGATACGTTGCATCGATGTTTATAGTTCAAAAGGCTCAACGCCAAGCGAACTGCTGTGAGGAACCCCACTGAGTCCTTCTGATAATACTTCTTTGTAATCTTACGGCGAACCCGGTGGCAAAAACCTATCTTGGGCTTAATATTGGAACACTGCTTTAATCGGAGCAGTTAGTTAATAGGTTCCACTATAGGGGGAAGGGGGACTTACCCCTCAAGTCCGACCTCTGACCCCTGTTGACAACATCCCTCTAAAGTTTGACCCCTCTTAAATTTTTGATTTTGATCCCGAAAAATTTTATCTCCAGCCAACGTAAGGTGCAATTTCAGCGAATAATGATATTAGTGCCCATCACAGTCGTAGAATCCAGTGATACTGACACAGACATATAAAATGTAAATATATACACAATATACATATAATATTATATTATTTTAATATATGTATGTAATATATGACAGATTATTATATACATATATTGCATTTGGCCCTCCCCTCCCGAACTCGGCGTCAGACTTGACTCCGAGAGCTCCTATTGTGAGAGGCCCGCCGACAGCGTACTTCGCAGTTTTTCTGTTTTAACATGTATCCTTGTCGCAGCTAAATACATTTTCAAATGAGTAATTATATTGCCTGTTACAGCCGGCTTTACTCAATTCTTTGCCATAATTTATTGTTCTTATAGAATTGCCGCAGCCGAAGCGAATCGAATTCGGGCTCTATACTTTCCCGATAGTATTCCGGAGTTGTCATATCGCTTTTGTTTGCCGAATGTGCGCATGCTCTCGCAACATTCGCCAAAAGTTGTAGAAGATTTGGCCACAATTTTTCCAAAAGGAAGCGATGTAGGTTTTTGCGTACGAGAACAAATCATTATCAGTCATTGTTATTGTAAAATAATTTTTCAGATCGCCAGACAATAACTGTTATAATTTTATAAATAAACGTAATTAATACGAATTTGGTACTCCGAAAGAAACTGTAAACAGATAGCACCACAGTCCATGTTAGTAGGGACACTATTTCCAACTTGCAATATAATGATATTTTTAGTAATACTCAAAAAGATTGTGCAGCACTTTTCTACCTTTCACTCAAACATTCAATTTCACCTATATCGTCAACCACCAAAGTGGACATAGATTGGATATTGTTGTTACTGAATTGGAGCGAGTGTAGTTTCCAGTGATGGCCGCGCTAGGGGAAAATCGTGAAAATTTTTTGTCTGTCGGTATCGTTCATAACTTAACTTCGGATGGATGAATTTCGGCAATATTTTTTGTTCGATAACAAAAGTGATGACGATATGCCCTTTAGTTGAACGCATCCGGGTCAAAAAGGCAAAAAAACAGATTTTTAAGGGTGCTTTGCCAAATCTGACCATGCGGGTACATGTAATTCGCAGCCCATATCCCCAGACACAGGCGTCGCATCGAAGTCTACGACTTTTTTGTGAGATCACGCCCTGAGCCGTCGTGGGCCAGATTATGGTTCGTTGACCCGTTGCCAGAAATAGCGATTTTTCAAATTTCGGAATGTTATTGCAAAGTTTTATCTTACAGTGGATGCCTACTAGGTTATTAAGCACGCTGGGTACGATGGTTTTTCCTTCTAGAGTTCAACGAGACGATACTATATCTTTTCACGGTTTTAAGGGTTTTACGATCAACTAGCACGATTTCCAAAATGTAGTTTGTTTTCATTTGTTTGGTTAAGTGCCTATGTATTGCGCACAGGGCACTAAGTATGATATATAGGTTTTTGGTACACTGCATACGACATTTTGGTATCTAGAAACCAGCACAAATACTTGATACGTTATCAGTTGTTTTCGATGGTTTTAAGGTCGACGCGGTTTTAGGTTTTTCATGGGTTAAAAAGTTCCAGAAGTTTTAGGGTCGTGTACATCAAACACAATGTGTTACAGGTGATTACAAGAAATGATAACTTAAGAATGGAACCACGTTCGCTTCTATTTCACCCTGGCATTCGAGATACTAGTTCGTTTAGCAAAGGTTCTAAGTTGCTTTTGAAATGAATAAAGTTCACAACATTATTGGACTTGGTAAATTCAGATGTATTGTAAACTAGTAACTAAAAACTGGTAACACCGTATAGTTGTATGTTGATGCATGCTACCGATGATCAAGGTTGAAAGCAAACTTATCTTTCTAGGTAACGCAATAGTGTATTTTTCATAAATATTGCTATTATGAAACACTGTAAGATCTTAATTGGGTATACATTGTATTTAAAGGCAGCTACAACTACGGTCGGAACTAAACGCCATAAAATTGAACTTATTCGACATCTAACGGAATCGCAATCGAACGATCTTCGTTTAAGCCAAATTCGTTAAATTAGACGCGAACTTACATTTTTTATTAGATTAAATTGTATTATTGAATTAAATTATTATTTTAACGCAATCGAACTTTGTTAAATTAATCAAAAACGAACGGTTCCCGTTTAAACAAAAACAGTCGAAATCGAATGGAACTTTGTTCGATTTTGAGCATATAATTGTGATTGTAACTGTACGCATGCCAACTTTGTTAAGATTTCGGTTTCGGAAGAGCATTTCTCAGGACAATGTTGTTCGTCATATGTGCTCGGGTTCGTCATATGTGCTCGGTACTACCACTGCAATGAGACAACGTCATGTTTGCTCTTTGGCGCACAACTTTTTGTATATACTCACAAAGAGTTATTAGACAAAAAGGTGCTGCGCTTCTGTGGGCTTCTAAGTGATTACAATATGTTCCATTTCTTTAATCACTTTGCAGTCGTACAGATGTAAAAGAGTTTTTTAAGCTGTCCTACCATTGAACACATTACATTCTAAAAAGCCATCATTGTCAATTTACATTCTAAAAAGCCATCATTGTCAGTCAATCCTGTTTCTTGATTGTGTGGATTATATTTAAGTTTTTGGCGCTGCTCCAATGTTAATACATTTCGACATTGAAAATTCGATTTTATTAACTTCATATTTATGCTGTTGGATTCGGTTTTCACTTTACAACCACTCCATAGCCGTTTGCGGGACTTCTTAGCATTTTCCTATATCAACTTGAAATATATAGTTGTCCCACAGCCGTACCACCGAATAAATTATTTTTTTTCGTTAATATTTAGAACTCTCCCGAAATATTTTGTTACAATGTTTCATTATGTTATAGAAATGTGTGAAACCATTAGGTTGATGAAATTACTCTTTAATTGCTACGTATCATTTTGTGAATTTAGATTTACGCTGACAATCAATATTTACATTGATTGTTAAATGTAAATATAACGTTTTTTTACAAATCATGTGGGCTTTTTGGAACAAAGTTCACTTGTGCAATTCGTATATACGGTTCAGCGCCTTTCAGCAAACTTGGCGGTTAGCACGGATTGACAGCTTTTTGAGATATAATGATGGGTTGTGTTTTAATGGTTGAGATATCTGGCTTCTTCAAATATGGTGGAAGTGGACTCAGGAATTTTGATCGCCTTCCAAGTTACCAACAGTTCATACCCCACCTGAGCTTAATTTTCGGCTTTCCTATAAGGTTTTTAGAGTTTTACTGGACGAGAGCCCAAATTTGAAAAAGCCGTAGATTTTTTGAAACACCCATATGCTATCCCAACAAATTTACTAATTATGCATACTCTGCAGCCTAGAAATCTAAAATAGCCCGTGACCTCTATTATTTTGCATTTTTGAAATGCTAAACAAATTATTTGGCAGCAGGAGAAAAAACTTCTAGAAAAACATCTGTGTTTTGTGACAGTTAATGTACTTTATGCTTCTCATTTTGAACGGGAAAGATTTATAATCTTGCGAATGTTATTCTTTGGCCAGTCTTAAATGCATTTCGTGCACTCTGCCAATACCCGTTCTAAATCCAAATGGCTGACACCTATCTTGATGCATTAATTATAATTACAATTAGTGCTTGTATAATGTTTAGGTGGAAATCGAAATCCTGGATGTTCCGTCTGGTGGCGGAACGGGGGGCCGTCGTGACACGGCAGTTGTATTTAAACCGGCAAGTGATACAATCCAAGAACGCATAGATTTATGGAAGCAACGTCATGGTGCTTCGCTAGACTTCATTGGGCATTCGGATAACAGAAAATTGTTTTCCGCTGCTAGCAATGCCGAGTTTTGGACGAAAAAATTTCCAGATTCACAAAAGTTTCCGATGCCGTTAAAGGTATGTGTTTACGTTTATTGGGTTTGCTTAAATTTTCTTTTATTTAAGTTATTTAAAAAATTGTTATTAACTAAAATTCTAGCAATCGTGGCAGCATTTGGCAACTGGACTGTAATTTTGGTGCAACAAAAGGGTTATAATGTGTTGATTCTTTTTCGATCTAGACTTGGCTTGCTTGGGAGTCACATAGCCGACTTCATTTTGGGGGTCTGAGAATAGGGGTCGAAGCTTCGGGGTCGATGTCGACCCCTTCCAAGGGGGGGGGGACCCAAAAATAGGGGTCGAAGGTTTCCCCCCCCCCCCTGAAGGGGGGACCGGAGAATTTCCGAATTTACTATTTACGCATTTCAGATGCATTCCGAGCCGTCCGATGCGTTTCTGCAGCCTTCGGTCCGCTTCCATGCCTTTTTATCTATATACAGTACATGTTTTTAGGTTCAAGGTCTTCGCGCCTTCCTGAGAACATGTACTGTATATATTGGTATATTTTAGGTTTACGGCATATATATAGAGTAGTAGTTATTGAATTAATAATTTCGATTATAATGTCTAAGCGTAGTGAGCCTAGTAGTAACAAGAAATTATCGGACTTTTTTAAAAAAACGACCGAAGGCTGCAGATGCTGCATTAAGGCTCCCGACAGGCGACGTGGCTCGACCAGCGTCAATTGAACAAATGCCGACATCGTTGTTCTCCATGGAAGCAATTAAATTTGCTGATCCGAGTTTGCTGTCGACCACGTATATCGATGAGGAAACTAAGCTGGCTAAATATTTCTGCCAACCGGTGACGTTTGTTGCACAATTTCCTGAATCCAAGGGCGTGGCTTACACTGCGGAACCGCTGTCTCTTCGTCGGAGCTGAAAGCACAAGATCGTTTTTCAAACACTGCGTCCACGATTACCTGACGGGGGTCGATCCACAAACCGGTGAACGCTGGGAGAGTCAGCAGTTTTTTTTCTTGTTGGTCAACAAAATTGACTGTTTTGGTGAGTCGTTGGCAATGCGTCGTATTGCTAAAAGTTATCTTGAGCTGCCGCTGAGCACCGCCCATGTTGAATCCGTGTTCTCCGCGTTGAGCCTTCTCGATATTCCAATTTGTCGGTTGCGAAACGATCGAACGGATCAATCAGTATGTGTCCATTATCATGGAATCTGCGAGCTTCGAAGAATACGATGTGAAGTTGGCACTGTGTATCTGGCAGCGTCTACGCCGTCGCAATATTTCGCTGCCGGACCTTGCTGGATCCAGTTCTACGGAATACAAACTGTTAAAATGTGCACTTGAGAAGAGCGCTGGTCGACTGAGAAAAATCAAACGCCGGGAGCGACGTCAGAGAAACGCCAATGAACAGTTTGCGGCCCATGTGTCCGAGGAAGTCGACAAACAACAGAAAAAAAAAAACAAAAAAACAAAACAAAAGCAACCCCACCAACCACAAAAAAAACCAAACCCACACAAAAAAAAAAAAAACAAAAAACCAAAAAAAAAAACCACCCAAAAAAAAAAAAAAAAAACAAAAAACAAACAAAAACAACAAAACAAAACAAACAAAACAAAAAAAAAAACAAAAAAAAAAAAAAAAAAAAAAAAAAAAACCACCACAAACCCCCCACCACAACCCACCCTCCACCACCCCCCCCCACCCCCCCCCCCCCCCCCCAAAAACACCCCCCAACAAACAAACCAACCACCAAAACAACACAAAACAAAAAACCAACCCCAACCCAACCAAAAAAACCAAAAACCAAAAAACCCCCCCCCCCCCCACCCACCCAAAAAAACCAACCCAAAACCCAAACACCACAAAACACAACAAACACACACACCCACGAAATCTTAACAAAGTTGGCATGCGTACAGTTACAATCACAATTATATGCTCAAAATCGAACAAAGTTCCATTCGATTTCCGACTGTTTTTGTTTAAACGGGAACCGTTCGTTTTTGATTAATTTAACAAAGTTCGATTGCGATAAAATAATAATTTAATTCAATAATACAATTTAATCTAATAAAAAATGTAAGTTCGCGTCTAATTTAACGAATTTGGCTTAAACGAAGATCGTTCGATTGGCGATTCTGTTATATGTCGAATAAGTTCAATTTTATGGTGTTTAGTTCCGACCGTTGTGTAGTTGTAGCTGCCTTTAAATACAATGTATACCCAATTAAGATCTTACAGTGTTTCATAATAGCAATATTTATGAAAAATACACTATTGCGTTACCTAGAAAGATAAGTTCGCTTTCAACCTTGATCATCGGTAGCATGCATCAACATACAACTATACGGTGTTACCAGTTTTTAGTTACTAGTTTACAATACATCTGAATTTACCAAGTCCAATAATGTTGTGAACTTTATTCATTTCAAAAGCAACTTAGAACCTTTGCTAAACGAACTAGTATCTCGAATGCCAGGGTGAAATAGAAGCGAACGTGGTTCCATTCTTAAGTTATCATTTCTTGTAATCACCTGTAACACATTGTGTTTGATGTACACGACCCTAAAACTTCTGGAACTTTTTAACCCCATGAAAAACCTAAAACCGCGTCGACCTTAAAACCATCGAAAACAACTGATAACGTATCAAGTATTTGTGCTGGTTTCTAGATACCAAAATGTCGTATGCAGTGTACCAAAAACCTATATATCATACTTAGTGCCGTGCGCAATACATAGGCACTTAACCAAACAAATGAAAACAAACTACATTTTGGAAATCGTGCTAGTTGATCGTAAAACCCTTAAAACCGTGAAAAGATATAGTATCGTCTCGTTGAACTCTAGAAGGAAAAACCATCGTACCCAGCGTGCTTAATAACCTAGTAGGCATCCACTGTAAGATAAAACTTTGCAATAACATTCCGAAATTTGAAAAATCGCTATTTCTGGCAACGGGTCAACGAACCATAATCTGGCCCACGACGGCTCAGGGCGTGATCTCACAAAAAAGTCGTAGACTTCGATGCGACGCCTGTGTCTGGGGATATGGGCTGCGAATTACATGTACCCGCATGGTCAGATTTGGCAAAGCACCCTTAAAAATCTGTTTTTTTGCCTTTTTGACCCGGATGCGTTCAACTAAAGGGCATATCGTCATCACTTTTGTTATCGAACAAAAAATATTGCCGAAATTCATCCATCCGAAGTTAAGTTATGAACGATACCGACAGACAAAAAATTTTCACGATTTTCCCCTAGCGCGGCCATCACTGGAAACTACACTCGCTCCAATTCAGTAACAACAATATCCAATCTATGTCCACTTTGGTGGTTGACGATATAGGTGAAATTGAATGTTTGAGTGAAAGGTAGAAAAGTGCTGCACAATCTTTTTGAGTATTACTAAAAATATCATTATATTGCAAGTTGGAAATAGTGTCCCTACTAACATGGACTGTGGTGCTATCTGTTTACAGTTTCTTTCGGAGTACCAAATTCGTATTAATTACGTTTATTTATAAAATTATAACAGTTATTGTCTGGCGATCGAAAAATTATTTTACAATAACAATGACTGATAATGATTTGTTCTCGTACGCAAAAACCTACATCGCTTCCTTTTGGAAAAATTGTGGCCAAATCTTCTACAACTTTTGGCGAATGTTGCGAGAGCATGCGCACATTCGGCAAACAAAAGCGATATGACAACTCCGGAATACTATCGGGAAAGTATAGAGCCCGAATTCGATTCGCTTCGGCTGCGGCAATTCTATAAGAACAATAAATTATGGCAAAGAATTGAGTAAAGCCGGCTGTAACAGGCAATATAATTACTCATTTGAAAATGTATTTAGCTGCGACAAGGATACATGTTAAAACAGAAAAACTGCGAAGTACGCTGTCGGCGGGCCTCTCACAATAGGAGCTCTCGGAGTCAAGTCTGACGCCGAGTTCGGGAGGGGGAGGGCCAAATGCAATATATGTATATAATAATCTGTCATATATTACATACATATATTAAAATAATATAATATTATATGTATATTGTGTATATATTTACATTTTATATGTCTGTGTCAGTATCACTGGATTCTACGACTGTGATGGGCACTAATATCATTATTCGCTGAAATTGCACCTTACGTTGGCTGGAGATAAAATTTTTCGGGATCAAAATCAAAAATTTAAAGAGGGGTCAAACTTTAGAGGGATGTTGTCAACAGGGGTCAGAGGTCGGACTTGAGGGGTAAGTCCCCCTTCCCCCTATAGTGGAACCTATTAACTAACTGCTCCGATTAAAGCAGTGTTCCAATATTAAGCCCAAGATAGGTTTTTGCCACCGGGTTCGCCGTAAGATTACAAAGAAGTATTATCAGAAGGACTCAGTGGGGTTCCTCACAGCAGTTCGCTTGGCGTTGAGCCTTTTGAACTATAAACATCGATGCAACGTATCACAGTGTTGTTATATTATATAATTATACAATAACGCTTTAATACATTGTAAAAGTGAAAAGGAATCATGTCTCGTACATGTAGTCTGAATTAACAAATTAATAATGAGCACGTTAACAAAATTCTCACTGAAAACGATATACATTTTGTGGGCAGTATTTACGAAGTTATATTATAACTAAACCGCTGCAGAACTCTAGTTAGTCTAAGTGTTGATGATAGCAACGCCACAAGAGTATCATTAAACATAAGCCAACCGGGATTGTCCCAATCTCTTTTGTCCGACTCCCTTCTCCTCGGGTCCAAGAGAATTAAAGACGGGCACTTTGAAGGGACCATATCACAATGAAGATTTTTCAACTCCTGGGATTCCGCTGCGGGCTCTCCAGTTCTAACTCTTCTGTTTACGATTCACCTACTGAGCATTTTGTAAAATGTTTTATTATATGTATATTTATTTATGCATTTTTATGTACACGAATTATTCTAACATTCTAATCGCCATTTTCAAAGTTGGAAATCTAAATAGTAATAAATTTCTTTCGTATCTGGAAATTAATAATTATCAATTATTAATATTTTATCAATACTCACTTGATATTTTTACCATAGTCGATCAGATTGAATGTAGCTTCTGTCGGTGTTTTGCGAATAATTCTAGCGCGTCGCGAGTCACAAGCCGATGGGCCACCGACGCCTCGTCGATCCGGCCGGTTGTATTTAACAACATAGTGCTTAATTAAAATAATACAAAAAACAAACATTTTCGTTCAAAACAACGAAAATAATATATAACATTCGTTATATTAAAAATGCAGAATGATTAAATAAAGCAAAAAGTACTATTTCGCAATGATTACAAGATTTGCAGATAGCCTTGCAAAAATAACACAAACGTATTTAAAGAAACGCGCTAAAAATTCCTAAAAAAGCCGAACAAAGGACAAACAGACACGAGAGAACATCGAACTAACAGCACTCATCTCTGACGAGTACTAATTCTCGACCACGTATTGGCACCCTGTGGGATTGTTTTAGTGAAACCCCTTTTTATAAATCTTCCTCGTATATGCTACAGACAGACTTTATAGTTATACATTAGAGACATCATTATAATAAAATCGCAGATTACTTCGTGTTTTCACTTCCGAAAGTTGTGATTTTCCAGTTAAATTCGTCTTCATAAGCACGTTATACTAGCCTAGACGTCACTCTAGATTTCTACGATTCATTTATTCTTGTGAATTTTCTCAAAACAAAATAGAAATCCTCGCCTGGGAAACAGGCCACAAGCGGCTAGCATTTATGCAGCCGAAAAACACAATGCGAGCAGTAGGCGAACGAAACCAATAATAATTCAAAAAACAAAGCAGAAAAGGATTTTAAATAACAACCAGAACATGGTCTTGGTTTGATAAGTCCAGGTAAAGCTAAACGTAATGCAAATTTTAGGTTACTGTTTAGATAACGAAGAGCTAAGAGTAATAATTCAGAAAGAAATGTATAAAAAGTCTCAAAAATGACGGAAAGTCATCCCTCCGAGAGTATAAATGGATCACGGATGCTCACACGATACGCCGACATACCAGCCGCTACATAAGTTTCTTGAACAGTCGGTCCTATAGCCTATCATATAACATTCATTAACAGAAAATACCCAAGATCGTTGAAATCGTCCTAAAATTGTGCATCTGATAGGGTGGAAAACATATTTTTGCAGATCCAGTTGACAAATACTCCATTCTAATTCGGTGTACCTAAATTCAAAATAAAGCGAACCGGGGGCCTGTGGGGACAGTTGCAACTAAAACTAAGCCACTTTAGTTAATCAGGATCAAAAACGGTCCAAAAACACGATTGCAACGCTCGAAACTCGAGTGTCGACTTCAGCCACCCGGCAAAATAAATATATACGTAAAAAGTTTTAAAAACCAAAGTGCCAACGATAAAAAAGTCCAAAAGAAGTAACATCCTTACACACGACCAACTCCTCAAATGGAACTTGTCTTTGTTCCAAGCCGTCAGACCCGTCTTCCGAGTAGCGATCAGCCAATCGTCGATTCAAATTGTCCAGATGTTTCGCTTGAGACTTTGTTCGTAGAAATATCGATTCAGGACCGTAACAAGCTACAAGCAATAACGTGTAACTTAAATTTAATGTAACGCAACACATCCAAACTGATCGATGTTTTAAACATAAAACAGATGGCTTAGGTATACGTACAATAGATTTGTCTATGAAGATTAATGAAAATAACAGACGGTACTTACTACATAAATGAAAGCGCAACGCGAATTATGACAGTAAAATACACCATCACTTGGGCATAATATGATGTTACGATAGAAGCTTCATTATTACATTTACAAATGTGTGTGGTCTGACATAAGTGAGCGGCGCATTATTGTATAGTTCAAACTGTTTTAACAGAACACTCGACTTAGCGAACTATAAATCCCGGTTTCATGCATCTTTAAAAACAAGAATTTCGTCCATTTTACGGTTAGTTTTGGCAGGTTTAATGCAAAATGTTTTGACAAATAGTGCTTATGTGACAGCGAGCGCTTATTTACGAGGCAGCAGCTTCAAGTGCAGTATCGAATTGACGCCAGTTTTGAATGCTTTGCTCCAAGCCTTTGGAATAACATCCTGTCAGAATTCGAGCTGGCGATCTAACCATGATAGCGTTCCGGCGGCAGCTCAAATCGGTGCTTTTTGACGTCGCTTACAATTAACATCCCCATACTGTTGAGCCAACACGTTTCATCATGATTCAACAAAATTCGAATTTCAAATAAAATTACGGTAAAAATTTCCTGAGAGCTCTTGTGGAAGTGAATACTCTAGGCTAGTGTAATTCTAGATGTACCATTTTGTTAGAAGTGCAGCAGGTGTTCTCGATCTAGTCTTACGGTACAAAAATGCCAAGAATGCAAAAACGTCGCAAAGAAACGAATGTCCAAGTAAATTACATTGCAACCAATAGAGCTATGTAGTAAACGTTTCAAGCTCCCATAATAACATTTTAAAACCATCTTAGCCAGTGGCGCATCTAAAAATTTGTGAAAAAAGTAGGCGTGTAAAAAATTTTATATATAGTGGTATAGATCCTTAACTGCTCTATAAAATTAGAGCGCTTTGACTGAAATAATATATTATTTTCTTCGATTGTTGAAATACAGCCAAGAACTTGTATTGTTACACACCATTTTGAACCGACTCCACTGCTTTCGGCCCACTTTTACGATGGAAAGAGTTAAAGGACACAGATATTTAAACTTTCGTTTGAGCTGTTGCGCGAGACGATCGGACGTTGCAAATTTGAGTTGTAGATGCCTCAAAATTCTATAAACTGGCGGTCATAAATTTCACCAAATGAAAAATAAAAATTCTTCGTTAGCACACAAAATTCAACAACTACAGGATACTATTTTGCCGTACTTGAACTAAATCGGAACATCAATTCCCAGTTGCAGAAAATCAATGATTTTGACCCGAGCTCCTTATATAAAACGCATTAGTCTCACGCGATGTCAATATTTTATCCTCACGCATAAAGAATGGCATTACACTATGAGCGATTACACAACCAAATCGTACTAACCAAGAGTTATAGATTACAGTACCAGAATCATAACGACTTTGGTCCCAAACAGCGGGTTTTGAAACCATTGATTACTGTCTCATGAAAATAAATATTCGGAATTACCATTACGGGTATACTGCCTTAAGCCGCTTGTGCTATGTAAACTTAAACCAAGTAACCTTAGGTTTACGAAGTTAAGGGCATAACCCTGAAATTCAAACAGAACTTGGGATCAAAAAATGTTTAGCTTCTGTTCGCAAATAGAGGAATCCATCGACAAAAAGGCGTAACCGCTTACACTCAGGCATAAAAAATACTCGAAATGTAAGTTTATCCACTAATCAGTTTTTGAACTATAGGTGTTGCCTCAAATTTTGCACCTCGGTCGTATATATGTTGCAACGTACATGATGATCGAGATCACGGCAAAAGCAGGACAGCTTTATTCACTAATATGGCAAAGGACATTTGCATAAATTTCTCTCACAACTATGATTTACATGCCTACTAGTGGTAGAATGTAATTTTATGCATGTTTTCGAAATACTTACGTACCAACCTCACGCAATAGTTTAGGATATCGCACACGCCTTTGAATAATAATTCCTGTTTATAATGATAACGCTGAAATTGTAATCAAAATGGATATTTCTGCTGCATCAATACTATTACTAGTATTACTACTATCGTGAATTTACTAGTATTTTCCTTTACCCTCAAACCAAGCAATAATATATTTCGTGCCCACTACAAACCAAGAAAATATTATAACAAACTTACCAATCACTTTGAACGGCTTCGTTCCGGGAAACCGTGTCAATTTCACTTGGCTGCTGAGCAATTTCGTTACTTCCTCGTTTTGATGTGCTTGAGCATGCTGGTTATTAGCAGCAGCTGTAGCCTGGACCGTCGTTGTTGTTATAGTAGATATAGAATCGGTACACAATGTTTTATTTGACCTCACTGTTTTCTTTTTAGTTTCAATCGCTGTTGTTCCAAAGAGACCACCTTGAATTGCAACAAACAAAAAATAATTATATACGAATATAACTAAAAACAATGCTTCTACCATTTCGGAAATACGGCTTGCAGCAATTTGAGAGCTGTCAGTAATATATACTCGACTACTGTACTCTACTATAGAACCTAATTATAAGAGAGTTTGTGCTAGTATTAAATGTGTAACGCTCAGCGGTGTAGAGAGCGCTTCAAAAGTGGAGGCCGCTGGCATAAAAGTAAAGGGGCGGTCTAACAACAACTGAATTTATTAACCAAACGCATACTGGTAACGAAGTTTAAATCAGGCGTTAAGGACACCTTATCTAGCTAGAACATATCTTGATCGTTTAAATTCATTTTATTATAACCCTAATAGTCAATTCTTTCACATTTATCAGTAAAATGGGAACGGCCGCGCCCTTCATACTCCACTTGCCACGCCGTTAGTGTTAAAATTGGTAAAGAAGTGAATTTTAACACCTTCACTCTTTGGAGCAAGAAACGTTCCATCCAATTCCTTATTATTAATTGTAGTAGCAAAACATTACTAGGGAATCTCATCGCCAAGAAGGTGAATTCTATGATATAAAGTCGTTAATGAGATATGACCAATTCAGTGTGATCCGGATCAAACGGGCCTCGCTCTAGTCGTTGAGCAGATATGACCAGTTCAATGCGTTCGGGATCGCAAGCGCAAATCTAAAACCCATCTTTATCCATACCAGTCTGCCAGGTAAGATCAATACCTAGGTATATAGAGCTTTGCTTTTTGAACAAAATGAACCCAACCACGGCCGAATTGCTCTAGTCGTTCAAGAGATATGGCGAATTATTTTTGAGTGTGTTCGGGATCGCAAGGGCAATTTAAAACTCAATAGATTTATCCATCCATGCCTAGCAGGTGATATCAATCGATAGCTATATAGAACTTTGATAGCAAAATGGGCCCAACCGCAGCTGAATCGCTCCAGTGGTTGAGGAAATATGATCAATTTGGTGTTTGAGGTGTATCCAGGATTCATTTGAAAACCGATATTGAAACCTGGAGCGTAGATGACCTCGGAAAAAATCCTCCACAGAGCTTTACAGAGCTAAACATTCTGAACAAAAAGAGCCCAAACTGCGGCCATATCACAACCGTTGTTATCCACATGAGTTGATAACATGTTTTCCATCTTAGGGACCCTTTCAGGGGCCCCTTTTGACAGAGAAGGGTGGGGATCGGTTCGGCGTCAAACTGATGGGAATGAATAGATATTTCAAGCTTTCGAATGAGATATCGCGTTAACATCTGATCTGCCGGTCAGAAATTGAGTTATGGATGTCACATTAAGTAACCCTACAAACAGGCGCCGCCAAATTTCACAGTCCTGACCAATGAGAGTTCTTCTTCGACCCTCAGAATTCAATAATTAGCCAATTGCTAAAAACAGAATCTTTAGTTCCAGAAACATATAATTGGCGGTTGCAACAGATGCATTACACCAAATTTATGCAGCTAAACATCTTGGAAAAGCATCTTGGCAAACAGCGTACATTTTTGGTTGCAGATATGTTCCAAATATTTAGGAAAAGCAAAATTTATACTAAAAGAGTTAATGGCACAGTTACGCACATGTGACACATTTAAACCAGCAAAGCTCTCATTCTCATTGTTATTTTGAATTATATATAGCCCAGTAGAGCGCCACTTCTATATGAACTACTTTCAAAAACAATACTCGCCACAAATGACTGCTGGTCGCTCGTTGCAAAATACTTGTTCGTTGTAAAATTTTGTAATAATTGTTGCTTGTTGTTTGCTCGCTCGTTCACTCGTTTCGCGACAGTCAATTGTCAAGCCGAGTACTGCAATATACAATGCTTTTGTCAGATCCCTTACGTATAGCTGATATTATATGGAAACAAGTCGACGTCATAAATTTCAAATTTATCTAGTATGAAATTTGCATTCTATGTATTCTCAGGATTTATACAATACCAGCCGCGCTGGCATCCAGAAACGCGCCCGGCATCATGTAAGAGTGGGTCTGCGGCCGACATTTCTGTAAACATGCGACACGCTCGGTCAAGTTGTGCCCGCACAGGGGAAAACCGAGTTGGAAACATGAAGACCACCACAACCTTAAACATAAATATGGTCCTACTGAAAACTTTGTTTTTTACTTTTAAAAAGATAAAACTGCCGCCCCAAGGTAAAACGCCGCAAGTGCGGATTTGTTCGTTTTTGGTACCATTCGACGCGGAATTTTCTCCTCTTTCAATGGTGCATACCGTTAAGCGCTATCTATTATAATGAATGAAACATAAACGATTTTTATAATTGAAAAACCGACATTTGGCCGCAAAGTAGACAAAAATTCTGAACATTCCCAAGGAAGGCCGCCGCATCCGCATTCGTGCGGCCGTTTGACGTTTTTCTACATACATTAAGATGCGGCCAATTTATCTTTTGGAAATAAGTGCAAAATCTCCTGCATAATTATGCAAGCAGCGGTCATCTTTAAGCACATAGAAGCAGTGAAATGCGGCTAAATGTGATTATCAGCGAAATAAATAGCATTTTGCCGCATGTGTATAATGTATTTTTTGTTTTGCAACCAACGAATCAAGATTTCATCGCAAGTGTCTAATAAACAATTGCTAATCCGCCCAGTTATAATCGTTTAGCTCCCCACCGGAGCGAAATGCTCAATTTGGCCGCATGTGTATAATGGTATTTTTGTTTCAACAAAAACACCCCCAATACACACTAACGAATAGCATTTCGCCGCAAGTCATCGCAAGGGCAACGAATTAAGCGTAAGCGCATGGGTCAGGTTGTATTATATAGTGCAAATAGCCGCAAGTGTAGAGAAGTTGTTTGTAAGTTGTAGGTATTTCGTGTACCATCATTTTGCTGACCTGCAATTAAAATTAATAAAAGAAATAAAAACATAAAAAATTCGATTTATTATTAAAATATTTAAAAAGAAGCGCTCTGTTCGTTTTCTGTGTGTTTATGGACTGTTCGTTTTTTCTCATTTATTCTCGTTTTTACTGATTTTGGTGCAGTGAACAGAGTATGCGGTTGAAACGAATAAGGATTTGCAATAGGAAGTTAAGATAATAGGTGTACTAGGCGTCAAGAGGAATTACTACATAATTTCGATATAATAGTTGAAATGTGAAGTTTGTAATTCGTTTTTTCCTGAGTGAGAATGACATATATTTGGCTTTACGGCAAAATGTTATATAGATTTTGGGTATTGCGATTATTTGTCATATAAGCGAATCCAATACATGCTGCCACTATTGCACTATACTAGAGGCGTAGTTGTTTAATTAATTATAAAATGCAAATTTATTGTAAAAATATCAAATCGGACACATGCGGCATTTCGTACTATAACATGACCGTAAATTTTAATTTTTTGGAGATTACAAACATTTTTGTAAAAATAGCAAATGAAACACATGTGCAATTTTTCACAGTGATCTCAATATTTATTCATGTGTTTTGGCTAATGCAAATATGTTAAAAAAGGTAGAACACATGTGGCCATTTCCAGCGATTGAAATCTAAACTTCTTTTCGCAAGTGGATTTTTGCAAAAATCAAATAGATCACATGCGGCGTTTTATGTTAGGTCAAAAATGGAATGTAGCAAATGCGGCCTTTTAGTTTCGCAATAGTGTGGGTTGCGATTATGAGCTAAAATAAATGTCTGTCTATATGCGGCCTTTTGTCTTTTTTAACTTATTACATCATAATAATAAAATTAATATAATAATAAATAATATTAATTTGATTGTTTAACATATTAGTATTTTGAAAAAAGCGGCAAATAAGCACATGCGGCCTTTGACATACTAGTGACACTGTACCTATTGTATTCGTCCGTACAGTATGTTTTGTCCATATGCGATTTTGACTCATCAAAACGGAAAATTAACCCAAGTTGTCCATGTGTTTTGCTGACCCGAGTAGCGATAGATATTAGAAGGAGTTTGAAATCCGTCACCCCACGTTCAGGTTTGACACACATATTTGAAGAAACAAACCTTAGCGTGACTCGCCGATTCCATAATTGTATCAATTATATTACTGTGTGAGTGCGACTCGTGGCGCGACTGGAATACGGAAATGTTACCGCGAAATTAAGACTTGCGCTAAGCACCCAAAATAGGAAATTACACGCGAATCCGACGTTAAACGTCTAGGGATTTGTCGGACCCTAGAGGGGCCACTGGCTAAATAACCCCTCGGTTTAGGAAAAATGGAAAACTCAACCCATCCAAATGGTGAATCAATACACTTCCAGCTTAAACGTGGATAGGGAATAGCGGTATGGTCTTCGCCGGAGAGGAGGTGACGGAGCCGACCTCCCTGGGGACCTCACGGAGACCTCTTAGCCTACGGTGTGAAATCCTGTCCGGCAGGATCAGAACGCATACTGTGAAGCGCTCTTACGGCCTAATAGTTTCTGTCATTTTTTGGGCCTAACCCGAATCAAAAGAAAAATTTAAAGAATTTGAACCTAATAGGCCCGCCCTTGAAGTCACGATAGCCGAGGTCGTATGGGATTTACGTTCGTGGAAGTGCGTATTGCAGAAACGTTATGTTGGTCTGATACACTTGCAATATAAAATAACGATATACAGCAGCACAACATACAGAGAAAATTTATTATATTACAAAATGAGGCCGAAACACAGATAGGGTTCGAGCTCTGCGGATACATTGCCGTTTTGTAATACTCTGTGTCACATGGGTTTATTTTTAAAACACCCTTTTCCCTAATCCTTACAGCCTATAAGAAGAGCTGCGCAGCAAACCAGCTTATTTATTCTACAAAATGAACCCAATTTAATTCAGATATCTGCACAGTTTGGTCGAGATACGACAATCAAAACATAAGTTTGATTAATCTAATATGGTAGAATCGGCTCATCGTTCAAAGTCTTCTGTGACTCGAAACCAAACCTGTGTCAAACGAATTGTCCATCGCAGCTGCAGCTTCAGCATCAGCTCGTCGCTCTTCACGCCGCCGATCACGCTCTTTCTTTCGTTGTCGACGCTCAGACTTTTCGCGTCGCCTCCTTTCTGTGTCGGAATCTGTCGAATTACCGCTTAGTATTTTGCCAGCAAGTGCGGCAGCTGTAAACAGCGTAAATACCATTTTGTACATTAGAACGATAGTGCTGGCTGCTTCCAATAGGAGAAATAGGGATTTCGGCTTCTCACCTGTAAATTTTGGTCTCCGCCAATTCAAGAACCCAGCTCTCCTGGGTACGTTTTTGCGATGCTAGTATTAGCCAGTTTTTCGCAATCGGAAGAAAGGAATAAAATAACTGACATTTTCCAATTACGGCCAAAAAATAACGCCTAATCTTCCATAAGAGCTAAAGTCGCTAAAAAAATTTCCCTCACAAGACATCTATTATTTGTGTTAAACGTTAAAATAAAGACATTTGACGTTTTCTGACACTGTCTCCACACAGGACGAGGTGAAGCAAAAATTTTCTAGCTCCCATCCAAGGATGCTCCTCGGCTTTCCCCTAACAAATTTTGACTTCCCCAGATCACTCACTTCAGCACACCTCAGGTATTTTGAGGTGACATCAGAAATAGCAGTCCTAACACAAGACGGTTGAAATAAAACGTAATATTACTGCTGTTATTTCTCATATTTATGATAATTTATTTGAGTAATCTGTAGCGGGACCTAATGAAATACACATTTTCAGCAAATATTCTACAAAAACAGCTAATATATGTTACCAAAGTACCAAAAAACCCACAAAGTGCAATTATGAAGCCCACCAGGTAGCAATGACACGCTTTTCGCTACATATGACCTAGGGGAGCCCTCAAAATCAAAACATCAGGGCACCATTTTGCCTCTGAAGAAATGCCAGTTATTACAGTATTATATTTTACCCTGCCCCCGTTCTACATTGGAACGACAGAACAAAATCTTCGGAACCAAACTCAGGTGCTTTAAATTGTCCCCAGTTCCTGAAAATCAGGTCATGCCCCCAGAAATAACTTTGCTAGATTTAGCTGCGGCAAAAAAGCTACGGCCACAAAAGACATTAGGAAAAACAATAAATACTAATTATTTTCTGAAAGTTACAATAGTTTACGTTGCCCCTATTTCAGCTAAGAGGACCCCAGAGGAACTGAGATAATGTTTGCTGTGATCTGCTAAAACAATCATATTCGTAGAAACAGGCAACTGCGATCAATGATGACAGTTTTCATATAGCCGCAGCAATACGGTAAAAATGAAGATTAGAAACATTTCATGTTTAGTATCCATTGTAATAGAAATTAGGCTGCATTGACCAAATTGGAGTATAATTATTTCTATCATAAAATATATTCCGATTAGATCAGTTTTAACTATAGCAACTTTGAATGAATTTTAAAAAATGACTACTAAAACGCCACGGAGGGAAATCTAGCACAACTGTGCGGAAAAACGACGTCGCTTGAAAAGATTAAAAAATCCACTATAAAACGTTTTCACTATATCCGGCTTTATTTCATTTTAGATAATTTGTTTGAATATCGAGCGCAAACTAATGTTTAACTTTAACAGTATTTTCACTATAAGGAAAAATTACGCCTAACAATTTTTGTAGATTTTATCAAATTTTTCCAGAGGCAAGTTTGAAAAGGCCCAAGATACTTGAAACTAATCTCGTTTTTGATGAAACTTTGATTACATGGACGGTAGCGAAATCCATGTCTATATATACATGGGAGGGCGATAAACCGCAAAGGCCGAAAAAATTGAATGAAATTACAGCAACATGCAACAATTTTACTACGACACCAGGATATGATAGATGACTGAAAAAGAACTGGAGAGTAATATTTATAAAAAATCAACTGTAAAAAGCAGAATAAAGCAGAAAGTAGTATGCATTTGTATAATAAAAAATGTTTTTTTTCGTAGAACAAATTATATGTGATATAACGCTGATCTATGATTAAAGTACTGTATTAATACTGCGCGATAATAATGAATAATGTGAGTGCACCAATTAACTTAGTACTTAAGCTAATACATAATTACCTAAACCCCAAACTATACCCCTGGAGGTATAAAAATATGTTTATAACCTAAGTTGGATTTGCTGATTCTGAATACATATGAGTTGAGGGTGTATCTATAACACTTTCAACAGAGTTTAAAGATAAACAATTCCAATAAATAATAAACAGACAAAAATCCTCTACTGTTATATATATTATATACAAGATATGCATACACAATATATGAAAATATATACATAATATACATATAATACATTAAATTAATATATGTATGTGAATATATAAAATATTTGCCCCCTGCTGTATTGATCTCTTCCGACTGAACTCGGGGTCAGACTTGAAGCATAGAGTCCTTCCTATTGTCAGAGGCCCGCGGGAACCCCACCCGAACTCATTTTGTTATTACAGAACATAACTGATCCCATTTGATTCATATGTTCACATTGCATAATTGATACGGACAGAGCGAAGCCATCGGAGTTTTTACTGTGAAGGCGCTTAGCTAAAAAATCGTGAAAATTTCTTTTTTACACGTCGCTGTCATTCATAACTCATTTTCTGATGAACGGATTTAGAATATTTTTGTTTGATAGCAAAAGTGATGACGATATGCCCTTCAGTTGTGCTCCCACCCCATCTTTCAGATTAAATCGACAAAAACATAGAACTTATCACAAATTACTATGTATATGATTCGTACATGACGCCTACCCTTGACTGCAACTTAACATAGTGTTCGGCCATGTTCTTCCTCGTGTTCAAGAGCTACAGGTTCAACCATGCATTTGTCTTTTATTAATGTTTTTTGTTACTGAGCGTAAACCTAAATGGTAATATTATTTTTAGTACTATGAATTTTATTAAAAGTAGATCCGATTTTGCTACATTTAATAATTGTTGTCTATGAACATCAATTAAAACCACTGATCGAATAAAATTCTGCTCGAAAAATAAATTTCTGCATTCATTTTTACCATTTCGATACACAACTTAGTGACATAGTCAGAAAACGCGAAATTTTTGGAACTACTTAACATTCAGTGGATAAACAAAGCGAAATAGCTCATTTCCACCCATCAAGCAGCATAACTATCATTTTTCGATAATGAGCCGAAATATAAATATTATGTACAGTTAGAAACTGAAAATTCCTGAAAACTGGTTTCTAAAAGCGGCGTCGCCAGATCTATAGAAACAAGCTGACAGAAATATGTTTAAGATGAATAACTCTATCGAATATTGCAGAACTGAGTGAAGCATAGGTACACCTACGCCTTTTGTGTGCCCATCAAATCAGCTCCCCAGAGCATTCCGTCGATATGCTATAATGGGACATCACACAATACCAGCACAAGGTACAACAAAACGACACCGGCAACGACGTTCCGATGCCGAAAACCCTCAGGTGCAACTTTTCAGCCGCCTAAGACGTCAGAGCGAATTTTCTAATTTCGGGTCGAGGAGCCAAGACGGTGCCATAAATCAAACAACGTAACTCCAAAACCGGAGCCTTAATCGAAAAAAGTTTCAAAGGCATTTATCAGTATACTATGAAATAAAACCAACCAGGGAAAGAAATTAGAATATTAAGATAAAAATAACCTTGCTTCCGTTAGCGTACTAAAAACCCTCATTTTGACCTCTGACCCTTAAACTATGGGGCGTCATACCCCGTACCCATGGAACCATGGTTCAGAGCAAAACCAGCACCGGTAATGAGTTTCCCATGCCCAAAAAACCCTGAGGGAAACTTTTCAGCCGCCCAGAACGTCAGAATAGTTTTCGGATAATTTTGGAACGAGGAACCATGGCGCCATACCTAAACCCCATAAGTTCAAAATCTTAAAGCCTTAATCGAAAAACAAAAAAAGAGGCATCGGCATTTATCTTTTGACTATGAAATAAAACCAACCAGAGAAAGAAATTCGAATATTGAGATAAAAATAACCTTGCTTCCGTGAAAGGGACCAAAATCCTTTACTTTGCCTCTAACCCTTAACCATGGGGCGTTGTATCCTTGTACCCATAGAACCATGGGTCGCAGAACAAAACCTGCACCGGCAATGAGTTTCCGATGCCTGAAAACTCCCCGGTAAAACTTATCAGCCGCCCAGATTGTTAGAACGAATTTTCAAATTTTGGGTCGAGGAACCATTGGGGTGCTATAGCCAGGAACCCTCAAAACCCGACAAATCCAGAACCGGAGCCTTGATGAAAACATAACAAGAGGCATCAGCATTTATCATTTTACTATGAAATAAAACCATCCAGAGAAAACAATTCGATAGTTAAAATAAAAATAACCTTGCTTGCGTAAAAGGTACTAAATGGGTAAAATGAATGCGGGAAATTTATTATTCGAGCAGAATTTTATTCGATCAGTGGTTTTCATTGATGTACATAGACAACAATTATTAAATGTAGCAGAATCGGATCTACTTTTAATAAAAATTCATAGTACTAAAAAATAATATTACCGTTGGGTTTACGCTAGGTAACAACAAACATTAATCCGGCACAAATGCATGGTTGAACCTGTAGCTCTTGAACACAAGAAGAAGAACATGGCCGAACACTATGTTAAGTTGCAGTCAAGGGTAGGCGTCATGTACGAATCATATACATAGAAATTTCTTCCAGGGTCCCACGTTTTTGTCGATTTGATCTGAAATATACGGTGGGAGCACAACTGAAGGGCATATCGTCATCACTTTGGCGATTGAACAAAAAATATGCGAAATCCGTTCAACCGAAAAAGAGTTATGAATGACAGCGACGTGTAAAAAAAGAAATTATCACGATTTTTCAGATAAGAGACTTCAGTAAAAACTCCGATGGCTTCGCTCTGTCCGTATCAATTATGCAATGTGAACATATGAATAAAATGTGATCAGTTATGTTCTGTAATAACAAAATGAGTTTGGGTGGGGTTCCGGCGGGCCTCTGACAATAGGAAGGACTATATGCTTCAAGTCTTACCCCGAGTTCAGTGGGAAGAGATCAATAGAGCGGGGGGCAAATATTTTATATATATTCACATACATATATTAATTTAATGTATTATATGTATATTATGTATATATTTTCATATATTGTGTATGCATATCTATTATATAATATATATAACAGGAGAGGGATTTTTGTCTGTTTATTATTTACTTGGAATGTTTGTCTTTGAACTCTGTCAAAAGTGTTATATATCAAATCTTTAACTCATATGGTACTCAGAATCAGAGAATCCAACTTAAGGTTATAAACATATTTTTATACCTCCAGGGGTATAGTTTGGGGTTTAGGTAATTATGTATTAGCTTAAAAATTAAGTTCAATTGGTGCACTCACATTACTTGATTATTATCTGAGCAGTATAATACAGTACTTTAATCATCCAGATTCAGCGGTTATATCACATATAATTTGTTCTACGAAAAGAATTTTTTTTTCGATACAAATGCGTGCTCTTCTGCTTCTTATTCTCGCTTTTTACAGTCTATTTTTTCATAAATATTACTCTCCAGTTCTTTTACAGTAGTCTATCATATCCTGGTGTCGTAGTAAAATTGTTGCATGTTGCTGTCAGTTCATTCAATTTTCGGCCTTCTGGGGTTTTATCGCCCTCCCATGTATATATAAACATGGATCTTTGCTACCCGTCCATGTAATCAAAGTTTCATCAGAAACAAAGATCAGTCTTGCAATAAAGTTGGCCTTTTAGAATTTGCCTATCCAAAAATATGATAAAATCTACAAAAATTGTTAGGCGTAATTTTTCCTTATA
>JASANE010001783.1:0-22241 GCA_030248225.1 Trileptium ribeirensis
TGTGTGCGCCACTGCATTTGCGGCCTTTGCACTCTGGGTCACCACGTTTGTTGATTGATGTTTGGTCTCGTTCTTACGATTTGATTTGGCCAGTTTGATTGTACTTCGTGATACTTTGGTCGTTGTTCGTTTGTGCTTTGTAGTCCTTCGCTCATTTGTTGATCTAGACTTTCGACTGCCTCTGCTTTCTCCGATAACGTTACGAAAGTTTCTTGTTTCGTTGGGCATAGACAGTTTCGTATCCCATTCTTTAGTCCCGTTATTAATGCTAATTTGAGGACTTCTTCGACAATCGATTAGAGCACATCTTTCGTGGTTAGGTTTCGTGCTGCGTAGACTGAAAAGCCCCACAACTCGTTTTAGTATACGGAAATTGTATTCGATTATACATACTAGCCATCTGGGTTGTACTACTATTTATTACGTGTGATACTTGGTTCCATGCATTCGTCATCTCGCTTATACTACTTCGTTCTTTGTTTCTACCCATTTGCATTTGATTGGGTTGTTGGTTTGTTTGTATTGTTTGCCACTTGCTCGTAATTCGTATCGGACTGTACTCGGTTTGTGTTAATTCAAAAGTTAAAGTTTCAAAGTTAATTCTCCGTGAATACCACATTGATTGTTATTCGTTTGATCATCGTTTGGTTTAGATTGAGTTCGATTCGTATTACGCTGTTCTTCTTGCATGCCCCATTGATAATTCGTTTGAGTCAATTTAAGTGCTTATGTTGTGTTGGAAACATTGGTGTCGCCAGTAATTCGAATACGCTGCAGCAGAATAATTTGGAAAATGAAGGACACATATAATACCACATTTATTTTCACACTAATTTCAATAACCGCGCCTGACCTGAATATATATTTTAACTTCCCCATGGTTTATACTTACTCAGTACGTCTCGTGTACAGAATACTTAATTTTCACGTCCTCTATAACCTTAGTGTTAGAGTTTAGTCTAGCTTGAATTTGTTTTTACACGACCAATTCAACTCATTTTGTAATCTATTGTCGACCTAATTTCTAGAACCCAACCCGGGACAATGACGTGCCCACCCCTTACACTCGCGCACTCTTTTTCAGTGGTAAAAGGTATCTCCGACCGCTGGTAGAAAGGTTCATCCCTTTGGTGGCTCCTTCCCCTTTATTCTTAATTTTACTGCTATTTTGGGTATTACACGAACTCGCTCTTTATCTCCACCCCTTCCCATTGGCCACCATTGAGGATGTTGGCTAACGTTTTTGGTAGAAACGTGCCGCAGAGAAGGCCGATAAACTCACAGTTAATAAGACAATAAGCACCTATTTGTTTTGTGACATTGTTGCTTAACGTTAATTTTTGAATGCGGGAAATTGATGTCATTCCAATTAAATCCATAAAATCATCCAAGTAGAATAGCAGGAAGTATGTGCTCTACCATAATCGAGGCGCAATAAGCCGTGAACCGTGCGAACAATAAAAACACTCCGTAAACCGCTATGATTTAACGAAACTTTGGGTTAAAGTTTCAAACTCGTAACTGCAGTAGCTAGGTAAGCTATGAGCTATTATAACACTTAATAAACCAGAAAGCAAAATCAAGCAATTCGTATCAATAAAACAATTTCAAGTCGTACGAGAAAACTTTTATAAACTTAACTACTCGAGCTGAAAGTGTAAAAACTCGAAGTATATGTACCTAGGCTCGCATCGAACTAAACAGAAACTGAAAGGCCAAGCTAATATTATCTTAGCTATTAAAAACAAGTGCGAATTTATGCAAATTATCACAAAAACAATGAAATGAAGAAACGAAAGAAAATCAAAACCTCGGACACAGAAGGGAGGGATGTTATAATAAGGAATTTGGTGATCCATCCCAGGTTTGGGGGATTTGGGACGGATTTGGACAAGGAATCCGCTGGTAGCCTGGTCAACCTTGACATTTTTATCATTTTTTAATGTTCTTAAGAACTTTTCACTAGCTACGTATTTCTGAATTATTGTATTAAAACTCTAGCTATGTAATTTTTATTACATATTTAACCCAATAGCATTCAGAACGAAGATTAAAGAAGAGTGCGTACTAGAATAAACTATTATCAAAATATATACCAGTGTCAATTATTGATTATCAATTATGATCCTTTCTCCTCCTATTCGCCAAATGACTCGTACATCATCCGTTCGC
Organism: Trileptium ribeirensis; assembly: GCA_030248225.1. NCBI lineage: Eukaryota > Metazoa > Nematoda > Enoplea > Enoplida > Thoracostomopsidae > Trileptium > Trileptium ribeirensis. The sequence continues at coordinate 2,173 of JASANE010001783.1, forward strand.
GATCAACCAGAGTCAACCAACGTAAATGCACGATCTAAAATATGTGTCGATTGCAACCTTGATGGTGGAAACGACTGCCTAGCCTGTGACGAAGAACTCAACCGTGAACTTGAAAATGACTGCAGCAGCTCTGACAAATATGCCGTAGTTAAAGAGAAATTGGTAATTTTTAAAGGTTGTTCTCGTGTGAACGGACAATTAGTTAGTGGAAAATATTCGGAAATAAATTAGTCCTTCTCCTCTGTAGAAGGAAAACTATGTGTATCTTTAAACTTGTTGAAAGAGTTGCTGCTAAAGCCCAATTGTAAATCCGAATGCAGAAACATTTGACAGAATAACTGAAAATGAAAATCAGATCAGAAGTCTACATATAAATGCTCGTAGTATCTGCAACAAACTGTCCGATCTTAATTTCACGCTATCATGTGGTAAATATGATATGCTGGCGATAACAGAAACTTGACTGAACAATACAATTCCAAACTCGCTTTTAGACCAGAGTTACACATACCGCACATTTTTCGGAAAGATAGACAGCATTCGAGAGGTGGAGGTGTAGCTCTGTTTGTAAAAACCGCAATAACTGTGAGCGAGGTTTCCAATAATACATCACACGTGGACCTTCAAGTTGTTGCTGTAGACTTACTTATTTTGAGCAAACATCGAATCGTGTGCTGTTATCGCCCACCAAACAACAATATTGACTACGTTTCTAGTATGATCAATTCATTCAGGTATTTTGTGATGTTTCATGGCCAGTAACAAATTTTGCTGACTTCAGCCTACCTGATATTGACTGGCTAAATTACTCTTGTCCATATAACCCTGTTTTATGGGGCATTTACATTAAATTGAGTGCAGGCTGACTTAGCTCAGTCCAGTAGTCAGGCGCCACTATCACATTGTCCTACAACAGTGAGAGCCAACTATGAAGAAATAAATAGCACCTTAGTGACGCCGTTAGGTTTTGCACCCGAGTGAGCTCGGGCTCAGCTATCTGCCTTTTATAGTCTGAGCTCACTGTATATCATGAAAAACTACATTAGGTATAAATGTTTAAGCTTGGGCTTCTGTCAAATTTTGAATTTCCAGGTTGGACAGGTGCTATGTTTTGTATTTTGCTAAAGTTTGAACTTCTCTCGCTAAATAGCATCCAAAATATAAAATAACCGCGTTGGACGGCTGTCAAAATTTGAATTGTCCGCGCTGGACAGCTGCCAAAATTTGAAATTCCAGCACTGGACAGCGGCCAAATTTTTTTATTCTAAAATTTTAATATCCCGCGCTGCATAGCTACTAAAATAGAAATTAACCGCGTTGGACTGCTGCCAAAATTTGAATATGTCGCGCAGAACTGCGAAAATTTGAATTTACCTCGTTGAACAGCTGCCAAAATTTGAATTTCCTCCACTGGACAACCGCTAAATTTTGTATTTTACCAAAATTTTAATTTCCCGCGCTGAATAGCTACCAAAATAGAAATTAACCGCGTTGGACTGCTGCCAAAATTTGAATTTGCCGCGCTAGAGAACTGCCAAAATTTAAATTTACCGCGTTGAATAGCTGCTAAAATTTTAATTTGCAGCGTTAGACAGAAAATTTTATTTTACAGCTACTTAAATTGGAATTAACCTCGTTGAACAGCTGCCAAAATTTGAATTTGCCGCGCTAAAGAACTGCCAAAATTTAAATTTGCCGCGTTGGACAGCTGCCAAAATTTTAATTCGCCGCGTTAGACAGCTGCCAAAATTTGAATTTCCTCCACTGGACAACCGCTAAATTTTGTATTTTACCAAAATTTTAATTTCCCGCGCTGAATAGCTACCAAAATAGAAATTAACCGCGTTGGACTGCTGCCAAAATTTGAATTTGCCGCGCTAGAGAACTGCCAAAATTTAAATTTACCGCGTTGAATAGCTGCTAAAATTTTAATTTGCAGCGTTAGACAGAAAATTTTATTTTACAGCTACTTAAATTGGAATTAACCTCGTTGAACAGCTGCCAAAATTTGAATTTGCCGCGCTAGAGAACTGCCAAAATTTAAATTTGCCGCGTTGGACAGCTGCCAAAATTTTAATTTGCCGCGTTAGACAGCTGCCAAAATTTGAATTTCTTCCACCGGACAGCCGCTAAATTTTGTATTTTGCCAAAATTTTAATTTCCCGCGCTGGACAGCTACTAAAATTGAAATTAACCGCGTTGGACTGCTGCCAGAATTTGAATTTGCCGCGCTTGATAACTGCCAAAATTTAAATTTACCGCGTTGAACGGCTGTCAAAATTTGAATTGTCCGCGCTTGAGAGCTGCCAAACTTAGATTGTCTACGTTGGAAAGCCGCCAAACTTTGAAATTTCCGCGCTGAGCAGCCGTCAAATTTTGTATTTGAGCGCCGGACAAGTGCCAAAATTTAAATTTTCAGCATTGGATATCTGCCAAAATTTGAAATTCCTGCGCTGGACAGCTGCCAAAATTTTAATTTACCGTGTTGGACGGTTGGCAAAATTTGAATTGTCATAAACTAATAAAAAAATCTATTACATAATATAAAAATTACAATATCTGTCGTATTATAACTATTTATAACAATCAAGCGAGACTGCCAATGTTCCATATAGTCACGCTTCACTGTAGGACAAACTAGAGACAAAGCGCACTCAAGTTATCTCAAGTTAAATGCCCCATTAATGACTTATACATGAACTGTATAACAAAAATTGGCTTGGAATAACTGGTAACTTTTTCCACACGCGGCAACAATATACTTGATAAATACATGGGCAAATTGATAAAGAACACAGTCACGCATCCGATGGGTTCACTCAGTACTTTTAAAACGAGTTGTGCGATATTCTGTGTTTCCCGTAATCCCACATTTTTGAGCAATCGTTTATCAATGGTATTCTACCAAGTATTTGGCTACATTCTGATATTATTGCTATATTTAAAATAGGATCTGCGTCAGATCCATTAAACTACAGACCAACTTCTCTAATTTCTAACTGCTGTAAGTTGATGGAATCCATAATTAATGACAAGATAACGGATCATTTAACGTCAAATAAACTATTATTACAAAACCAACACGGATTTTGAGCAAAACAAACACTACGTGCACGCAAGTGCTAGAATGTATTAATGACTGGTGTATATCGATTGATAAGGGAAATTCAGTGGACGCAATATACATAGACTTTGCTAAAGCTTTTGACAATGTCTCGCACGTAAAATTGATAAGCAAGTTTTCTAACTTCGGTATATCCAATCATCTAAAAAATTGGATTGTTTCATTTGTAAAAAATCGGAAGTCGCGTGTAAAAGTAAACAATATTTTTCACCTTATTTCTAGGTTACATCTGGTGTTCCACAAGCAAGTGTCGTCGGACCAACCTTATTCTTGTTATATATAAATGATATTGTTAGTGACTTGTCTAAAGTGTTTTGTAAAATATATGCGGATGATGTAAAATTATGCGTGCATTGTACTCCGACGGATAATGATAGTGCAACAATGTATTTGCAAGACGCACTTATTTGTATCGAATGCTGGACTAAAAATGGCAGCTCCCCATATCTGCGCCAAAATGCAAAGTTTTTTCTATTGGAAATAGTAACCGAATCAGTCAATATTTTATTGACGGGTACCCTGTACCATATGCATTCAAATGCAATTGTTTAGGTGTTTTTATTACTAAAAATTTAAAAAGCACCTCTCATTGCAGGAAGATTTCAGCTAAAGCATACCGCATCATAAATATATTATTCCGCTGTTTTACGACAACAGAATGCTCTGGTATGATTCGCGCATACATTTCATACGTCACACCAGTATTAGGATACGCGTGTCCGGTTGGGTCGCCATGCCCTCTTGGAGATATATCGCGACGAGTTTTCGCTAGGCTTACATGGCATCATATAGACTATGCTGAAAGAATTAAGAAACTTAGTCTTGAACCACTAGAACTAAGGTGATTACAGTTTGACCTATGGTATATAAAATACTTCATAATGAAATCGACACCTGTCGTGATATATTTCATGTGTCCGCTGTAACGACCACTATACTTCATGCCAAAAAGCTGGTTAAAATGAAATTTAAGACTAATTAAAACACTCACTTGCCATAAGGGTTATTAACGCGTGGAATTCAACAATCTGTAGGTAACAAAAATCTTGTGAACGCTCCAAACGCTAAACAATTCAAAGACTTACTGAAACAAGTTGACCTAACTCGTTTATTACATTATGACAGACACATATAGCCAGTTGTAAGAGGGCTACCCTAACTGGTTAGTCTATTGGTTGACACAATGCTGTTTATTTGTTGTAACGAATAATATGTAGTTTCAATTTTGGCATATATTTATTAAATATATCAGTGATCAACCAATTAAATTTCGTTTGTTCGTTTGTTTGTTACATTGCTTAAATATCACTTCCGGCAGTTTTTAACTTGTTATTTGTTATAAACGGCGTTATGTGTTATTCATATCGTAATGATTGTTAAAAATGATAGATATGTCAAGTATAGCCCTAGCTATGTAATTACTATACATATAATATATAATATTTACATTTGCAAACTTATTAATATTCCTCTATAATTAATATCAAACACATTTTCTTAAACTAGCGCTCACAAATTTTCTCTTAAAATTAATTTCGCTTTTCCATTTAAACTCCAATTAAAATTTTTAATACAAAACGTCATTTCATTTTTCTTTAAATCAAATTCCATTTAAATTTCCGTTTCTTGCAATTCTTTACTTTTTCTAAATTTCCTCAAATTCATACCTTTCCAAAATACACCAATCCTTTGCAAAATTCAAATCTCATCCTATTTCCCTCAATTCACAACCCTGTTAAATTTTTTAGCCACTTAAAATTTCAAAAATTTAGCCTTCTCGTTTAATTTCTTTTCAAAATTCTTCTAAACATATTATTAGTAATAATGGTGCCCTAATAATTAGTAGTAATTAATCTTTAATAACAATAACTAGAAAATGCTTAGTAAATAAGCATATTTCTTTTTTACTTTGTTCGCTAGTTGCGTTGAAATTTATTGAATTTCGGCGTAAACATATTACGTTTGGCTTCTTACGCAAAGTATTTTCGCGCATTATTATTCATAGCCTATTTCAATGGCTTGGTGTTGAGCTGCTATTTTTTTACTTATGAATTGGCGTGGTTTGTATTAGTTCTTTTCGCTTAAACTGTCGATATTATAACGTCCAACTTATAGATTTTGGAGTTTTGTTCAAAAACGAGTCACATCGAGTCGGGGAAGGCGTCTAAAGTTTCTGAACACCATTTGTGGGCATTACAAAGTCTTATTAGACAATATTGCTAAACGTTTGCCAATTAAGGAATTGGAACGAAGCCGGAATGCCACGCCAGCAAATGTAAATATATTTTTTACGTTAATTTTGCTATTAACTCATATTATAGCTAGGCACCGCGAGAGACACGGTTGCAAACTGTTTCAATTAATACAGTGCTGGGGTGGTGTGGTGCGCTGTCATTTTCTCGGACCTTCCAGCGATGTATGGACTTTATTTGATTGAAGGGAGATTTAGTTAATATTTTAGAGGTAGTTCTGCTAAATTTCATTGGTGCCATAGCTTTTTGTTTGCTCAGCTGGCGAGTCCGCCAAATCTTACCGAACTGTACTCAGAGTCTATGTCCATAGCGAGGTACATTAGAGCAGTAGTATATTGGAGTTACGTAGGCAGGCATCCTAGCCTGGGCTATTAGATATGGGGATTTCGTATAGTGTTGTGGGCAGCCATTGTGTTTTAAAATTACTAACCTACCGTTATCTGGTGTGTTAGTGAATTAAGCGTAATCGTACTAGTCATTGAGCTGGTACTCTAGTGCATGCACCCTATCGTCGGCACGCTTATACATTCAGAGCATCTCGATATACCGTCTTTTTAAGACTTTGAATGACTGCAATCATCAAAGAACTGTCTACCCCCATACCCGTATGCTGGTACGCCAGGAATCGTACTCGCGGCGCAATTTGGATATAAACTAGAGTAATCATGGTGGTCTTTCTGTGTACTAGTTCTAGTATTCGAAATCGTAGCATCGTCGACCGCAATTTAGCTTAGGGATTCACGACTGGAAAGAATAAAAGCTCCGACGAACTCCACTTCGTAGTCTAGTTATCAGTTTAACGCTCACATCAATGTCTCAAAACTCAACGGAATGGGTTCGTTGTTTCGTTGCAAATTCTATGAGCCTAGTTAAGTAACGTTTTTACTGTACGTAGATCTGATGACACTGCTTACAAGTACACAAATCAACAACATCGGTAATGAATGACACAGTCTGAATGCCGTAAAAGAATCATTGAACCGGATCATAAAGGTATTTTGGCCATACAAAGGATATGCCATCATTCACCCAAAAAATGAGATCTAAGACAAGTATAGTTACAAACACGGCCGAGTATGATTAATAATCGAACGTGGCTTTCGCTTTTACAATTTCGCGTTTTACGAGAACTCCTGTTCTGTTTATTTGACATCATTTCATACACTAGCGCACTAACATTATACATAGAGTAAGAACTTATGACCAGGGAAAGGACAGTAGATAACGAAGCAATGAGAAGTAGAAAAACCGGAGCCTCTCTAATTATGAAGACCTGAATAACTGCCGCAAAAATAACTGAACTACAATAACTGAACAGAAACTGCTAATAAAGCTAACAAGATCCAGATGAAGCGTACTGCTTCGCAAAGTGGCTCTAACGCTTATTGGCTACTAGAAAGAACGGAGACCATTCAGAACTAAACAGCCAAACGAAGGTATAAAATGCAAAATTTAAAATTGAGCTTTTTATAAAATTGAGACGCCCGGTGGCCTGCTGGCTTGTTGTATTTTATTGAAGCGGCAGTCTGGGGTTGGAATACTACTAGTAGCTCTACAGAGATTTCAGAGCGTAGTGAAGCATACAAAACAAACACCGACAATGAGATTCCGATGCGCGAAAACCCCAATTGAAACTTTTCAGTCGCCCAGGACGTCAGAACAAATTTTCGAATTTTGGGTCGAGGAACCACCAGAGTGCCATACCTCAAACCTCATTACTCCACAGCCGGAGCTTTAATTGAAAACAAAAAAGAGGCGTCAGTATTTATCATTTTACTATGAAATGAAACCAAACAGACAAAAAATTTGAACGCTAATATATAAATAACATTGCTTCCGTGAAGGGTACTAAGATTGGGTAAAAAAACTCTCATTTCACCTCTGCGCCGAACAATGGGGCGCCATGCCCCGTACCCATGGAAATACATGTCACAGAGCAAAACCAGCACCGGCAATGAGTTTGTCATGCCCGAAGACCCCCAAGTGAAACTTTTCTGCCCCCAAGACATGAGATCAAATTTTAGAATTTTGGGTCGCGGAAACACGGCGGTGCCGTACCTCAAAATCCATAACTCCACAACCGGAACCTTAATCGAAAAACAAAAAAGAGTCGTCCTCATCCATCATTTTACTATGACATAAAACCAAATAGAGAAAAAATTCGAAAGGTAAGGTAAAAATAACCTTGCTGCCATCAAGGGTACTAAAATTGGATAAAAAACTCTCATTTTAACCTCTGCCCCGAACCATGGGCGCGCCATACCACCGTACCTATGGAAACATGGGTTTCAGACCAAAATCAACAACGGCAACAAGTTCCCATGCCCGAAAATCCCCAAATGGAATTATTCGGCCGCCCAGGACGTCAGAACAAGCTAGAATTTTGGGTCGAGGAACCACATGGATGCCATACCGCAAATCCCATAACTCCACAACCGGAGCCTTAATCGAAAACGAAAAGGGACATCGGCATACATCATTTTGCTATGAAATAAACCTAACCAGGGAGAAAATTCGAAAGGTAAGATAAAAATAGCCTTGCTTCCATGAAGGTTACTAAAATTGGGTAAAAAACTCTCATTTTAACCTCTGCCCCGAACCATGTGCACGCCATACCACCGTACCTATGGAAACATGGGTTTCAGAGCAAAACCAGCAACGCCAATGATTTTCCCATGCCCGAAAACTACTAAGTGAAACTTTTGAGCCGCCCAGGACGTCAGAACTAATTATAGAATTTTGGGTCGAGGAACCACCGGGGTGCCATACCGCGAACCCCATAGCTCCACAACCGCAGCCTTAATGGAAAACAAAAAGGGATATCGGCGTATATCATTTTGCTATGAAATAAACCTAACCAGGGAAAAATCCGAAAGGTAAGATAAAAATAACCTTGCTTCCATGAAGGGTACTAAAATGGGGTAAAAAACCCGAGTTATAGCAGATTATGCACACACACAGACGGAATTGAAAAGATTTAGCCCCTGCAACACACAATCCCCACTACGTTACACTATGCTCTCGATTATGACGGCTATGCGTATCTATGGGACGGAGATATCGTCAGCGAAGGTTGTAAGTTCGTGTATATTACCAGTAGTATGCCATTAAGGACGCTAGATATGTGCGACCGCGTTACTTTTATAAACTGATGCTACTATCTGTCCCTAGTTTTTACAATAACACTAGACCTTGTGTCCAGCACGGCTGCAAGCACAGTCGCCAACAAATGGTTTATTAAAAAATAAAACAAGCTAAACCATGGTTGATATAAAATACTATTAGCCCGTTACTTCACTCAATATGTGTTAGTGTCACACCGCTTCGAGTTGAGCATTAACCCTTTCATGCCCGAATTAATTTTAGTATCTTGCAATGTTTGACAAACTCAGGCCTGCGCCAGGGATCGAACCCGAAACGTACGGGTGAAACTTGTGTACACAAACCACTGAGCTATCTGAGAGTTGTTGCTCGGTTCCTACAATGCGAGCGAATAACAACGAACGTTCAAACGTACGACATACGACAAACTCAGTAAACACAACGAGTCGCAATGTGCGTTGGGTCCATTTGGACCTAGTGGGAATGAGAGGATTATGGAATTACTATTACTTTTTCAAATTCAGATTACGCATTAGATCGTTTTTTAATATTAGAAGAGCGCCTGATGGGAAATAATCCCTTAATTTTTTTATTACAATACTAAAGCTTTGGTTTTAATCCAAAGGCCTCGGATGGTAAAGGACCCTTACGTGTTGATATAGGACGTATGGCTGATGAGGAACACGCTAAAACCTTTTCACACTGGCAGTTAAGTATGTTCTCGAAGAATTTAAGCTTAATGTCTCAGTAGCAATAAGCTGTCCGCTCGATGATGAACAGACGGCGTTACTCGAAGATGTATACAGGGACTTTTGCCAGCTAAAGTACTCTCCACAGTAGGAACCTTCACACGGCTTCGAGAAACTTAGTCGGATAATTACTGGTGCTTTCTTCTTGCCAACGGCAAGTCAAGAATTTTGCCACAATTTTTTTAAAAATACTCAAGAAGCTCAAACTCAGGGGTCCGGGTAAAATATGAGGTATATAATATAAATCGATAAAATAATCGTGTTGTATTATCTAAGTATGATGAAAAGTTTCAGTGACCAATTATTTGGACTATTGTATATGCTCATGTATTCCTCGTATTATAACAAAAACCAACGCTCTACATGCTATACGTAGCCGAGTACTGCGGAGCCGAGATCGATTTAAGCTATGATAAGCCAATGACACACGGACATCCAATTATACTTTGTGAAATCACTTTCTATAGCATCCAACAGTTTCGGAAAGGCACCCTCATCTTATACGACAATAATATTACGTCCTGCCGGCGATTAGAAGATCACGCCATCTCTCAATCATTTCAAACTCAAATCTAGTAAAATGGCAGGCGACTAGCCCACAAATGTACCAACGTTGTATGACTAGCTATTTATTTTCTGGAGTCCAAGAATCAGGATTTTGCATTCCACATCATTTCGGCTTGAAAATAATAGCTTTATTATGGCAGGCGACTAGCCCACAAATGTACCAACGTTGTATGACTAGCTATTTATTTTCTGGAGTCCAAGAATCAGGATTTTGCATTCCACATCATTTCGGCTTGAAAATAATAGCTTTATCCCGGTTAGCCATGATTTGAAAAGCAAAATCAAATGTATATAATGCAGCATTTACCTTAAGATATGTGCACCTACGGCCGGATTCTGTCACAGAGCCAATTCCGGCTCGTGACAAAAAGGTACAGAAACATCCGGCCCTTCCTAAATAAAATATATAGCTAAGCTATGCTAGTATGTTTAAGTTCTAGTTCAAATGTCAGTCACAAATCGGTTACTTAATGTTTTTAAGTCACTGGTAATAGGGAAATTTTATGTTACATAACGTTGTGGATGCGTTGCATAAAACACTAATTTTATGTTCTCTTATATGTTGACGGATGGTTGGTAAGCCGGACAAGCGATCGCCAATCGCTAATGACAGAAACCGATGGTAGTAGTCGAACCTTAATTTTGCTTATGCATAACATTAATAGGGGTGTTTGAAGGAGTACAAACCCTTATTGTATTTTTACTAAAATAACAAAGCTTTGCTTTTAATAGGCAGGGCGTCCGGTGAGATAGAACCCTTTTCCATGCAATGTGGGACGTTTGCCATATTAAGTGGTCGCACAAAGCGTTCCCACTGGAAGTTCTGTATGTACTCAAGCAGTTAAAGCTTAATGTGCCAATAGCAAGAAGTCAATTATCGTGATGGTGTACAAAAATGACGAGCTCGGCACTTGTATATCAGGAGGTCGTCGGCGTCGCAAACTTCAGTTTCACAGCCAAAAGTAGGAAAAGTCATAACTATGTGACTATATCTTTGCGGCAAAAAAGCATAATGAGTTATACTTCGTTTCTATAAGGCTGTGGATATGGCACAAAATTACGTATTTTGCTCGAATTTAGCATACTAAAAGCCCAAAAATTGTAGTTGTGATATTTGTACTTGGATACAACAGCATAAGAATCAAAAGCAACATATCAAACTGTAACAACAATTGCTGGGACGTTTTCGGTTATTTTGGTTACTCCTTCGGATATGTTCCTAACAGAACATCACATCCACCAGCTTAACACCACGAAAAGCAGTATGTATCGTGAGTATCAGGGCCAAAAGCAATACCACAAGCAGTAACAACAGTTTCTGCAAAATTTTCAGTTATTTTGGTTATTCCTTCGGATATCTACCTACCAGAACATCATACGCACTAGCTTAGCAACACCAAAAGCAGCACGTATCGTGAGTACTTAGGGCAACGTTATGCTACTCTTAACACCACAAATAGGTTTAAAGAATACCGTCTAGTGGGTGTGCCCAGGTTTGGATACTCTGAGCGACCTGACGGCGAAGGTTGATAAACTGAAGTTGCGAGGAAGTCATGGTAAGTGTACCGAGTAGATGAAACACTGGTTGACGATATTCGCCCTGAAGATGCCGTGGGCGTACAAACAGTGTATCGACAGGGTAATAAAGGTCAGTAGTAATGAAATTCTGTGTGTTAACCATTTAACACCCGAACTAGTTTATGTATTGTATAATGCTCGCCAAACTCAAGGTAGGTCGAACCGCAATCGCATTGCGTGAGAACGGCGCACACAAACCACTGCGCTATCTGGAAATTGTTGCTCGGTTCCTTAAGGAACATCGCAATACTGAGCCATAATAACACGCATGCAAACATACGCAACACGAACTACTTTAGTTTAAACAAGGCGCTGCAGTGTTCGCTAATGCCAACTGGTAGAATTAGGCATCAGTGGGCTAACAAACAATTCTCATTATTCATTCTTGAATTTTGAGACTATGAGTTTGTAATTTTATTCTCGTGGCATTCATGACTCAAATTTTAACGTCGGATCGTCAAGTGCGACAGCTAAACTCAAGGGGTAATATCTCTGTTTGGGCCTTTTAGTTTGGTCCGAAATTAAATTCTAGGTTATGCTCACATAAAAGTGAAACGAAGTATTCTTTTTTCAGGTTTACTTGCAGATGTGACCAGATGGGACTCGGGCAGTATGCCGCAGCGAAGGTTGCAATGCAGATTGATGTTAGTACAGGTCTTTAATCCGTGCGTAGCATATTCGTCGAAGCAAAAAGGCATCCATGGTAGCCCGTAAAGTATGGATAAAGACCGTTTCTAGATGTTTAAAATCAGAACTGATAGCTTTTAGAGAAGGGTACCCAAGTTCGAATGGTTGAAGCACTTTATATTGAGGCTAATTGGCATGTCGCTTCGACATAGTATGGGTTTCAGCAGGCTTTATTATACTGAGGCCTTGGCTAAGCGCATGTTGATTGCATCGTTAGCTGAGATTCACGCACCACCTATGCAGGGTTGTGAGTCAACGATCGCGTAATCTCAATGAGCTCGCTCAAACTGTAGCATCGCCTCATTTTGCATAATGGAAATACATTGTTTTTGTCTAGCAATATTTTTTCAGAACCACAATTTCCACGTTTTAGGCTATATGGCATAGGTGTCGAAGGTCAGTCGGCTTACAGGATGTGGTGGTAGATGGTCTGTGGGAACGGGGAGTCGGTATTTAAAATCGGTAAATTTCTGAACTGTTTAGGAATTTGAAATCCCACAATTATTGCAAATTTTGAATAACTTTTTCTTAAATCCCAGTATTTTCACCAATATTACCCCAAGTTTTGTCCACTTTTTACCTTATTGTTGCCAATTTTCGGCAAAAGATTTCCGCACGCCTTCAGAATTAACCAGAGAAGTGCGTGTGAGGTGTGGTGCCTTCAGTGCATGAGATAAATGTGGCCCGGTGTATCGAGCCTTCAGGGTATGAGGTAAATGTGGCTCGGGGATCCATCAATTAGGGTAACAACCTCTTACCCCTGTATCGACACCTATGCTGTTTGCGGTTAAGCAATCCGTCGTAGATGGGTTTGATATCCTTTATAATAGCCAAAGTAATTCACGCAAGTAATGTCATCGATACGATCTCCAGTGCCAAAGTTACACACCGGGATGAGCGGGAATTGATTTAGATAGGCTGAAAAGTAACAAGCCGTACGCTGCTTTGTCGTTCGTTGGTTTGTTTTTACCAGCTAGTTGAGGGATAGCATTGTAAATGGGACGAGGATCGCCTCGAACAGCTCCAGCTTACATAAGGCTTGCACGTGGCTTCATTATCATCGTGTGCCTTACGGTTTCTATGGATGTAGCTAGTTCTGGGTGGTTGAAACGCCACTCTTCACCGTCTACCAATTTCAGAGTGTTATTTGAGCGGAGCCTTCATGGAGAGAGGAGGTGGTAAATATAGCTCAGGGAGCCCAACTATTAAGGTGTCACCACCCCGTTACCCCCTATCGACACTGTTCTACCGTGATGTTTAATCAAAAGTAACGACGGACGAATTCTTTCGATAGATCGGGTTCGCTGACGGTTGAACGTAAATGCCCCTGAGTCTTACTGAAAAGTTATGCTACAGTCCCTAAACTGATATGATAGAGACATGTTGGATTATAGTGAGAACGCCGGACAATGTATACTAAGACAAGCGCCGGAAATTTTGGGTACTGATTACTATAATCAAATGTTTCATTTAGAAATTAGGTTCTAAGAAGGAACTTCAATATTCAGCAGACAACTTCGCTGTGCTCGGACTCGATTCAAAAGCAAAATTAATACGAATACAATGCTTGTTTTTGACACTTTTGCCGAAAACTAATATTTGGAGCAAAAAATGGATGCTAGAAGGCAGCTTGAAGAGCGTTGATGGATCCAAACAAGTGAAAGTTCCAACAGGTCTCCCTAAAGGTATTTATACTTATATCAAATTTACTTAGGTTTGCAGAAATCAAAATATAAACACCAAGCGGAGCGAGGTCTCGCGAGGTATAGAATTCTGCAATAAATTTAGGATTTTTGGTCTTCAGAAATAGACATTATTTATAAATTTACGATAATATATACACAATGAGTATCGGTACTATAAAGTGCTGTTACAATTTAATTTTCCAGTTTTGCATTAATATGTTGGTATCGAACAGTCCCCACTTTTTGCTGAGTGACGTGAAAAAATTAACTGATGAGGTTATAACAAATGTGAATGTGAACGACTGCCCTTCCTGTATTTCTGGCGCCTCACTTTTAAAGAGCCTTCGACACATCTGTATATGTCGCTGTAATACTATGTTATATCTGAGATAATGCCACCAAGCATGTCTCTTCGCCAAATCTATCAAGTCTAGTTATTACGGTTTATATTTTGATGGACCGATTTGGCTAAACTATTCACAGCACATATATACCTATGGTCACGAGTGGAGTATTGATTTTAGAGATCACGCTCTAATGTTTCTATCTATGGAAGAATAAGACTGCCAATCCCCATGTTGAGATGCAAAATTGGTGCAAATTAATGATTTTTTTGCTTAGAGCACAGCAATGGTTGTACCTAAGTTGCCCACAGTTTTGACAACACTGATGTTCTTGATTAAATTATTGCAGCAGTATGAATATGGGTTTGATATTTCTGGTCGACAACAAATCATAGGGTAAAGCTATGCATGCTGAAGCTTGCTATAGGGGGCTATCGCTCCCCCCTCCCCGAGGCCTCAAACCCAACCTTCCCCGATGGCTGGCGGCTAATATTTGCAACAACGGGGGCAAACTTGGCAAGAATTAATAAAATTGGGGTGAAGTTGGCAAATTAATAGTGCGGGGAGGGGGTCGGGGAGGTCGTCAACGTCTTGTGACCACCCCATCTGATGACCTTCTTTCGGCTACTCCCTTGAGACCTGGGAGCATTAGCATGTATGGGTAAAATTTTATATGGGGAGACGGCGTTGACGGTTCAGCGTTAGAGGGTACATTTTGCTTTAGGGGAAGATCTGAAATTTAGTGTGTATTACATATTTAAAATATAAACCCTCAATTTACCAATCAGTTCATATTTATTACCCGCATCCATAAATTGAAATTGTGAAATTCTTGAAGCGTTTCATTCTGCACTTATGGTGTATAGCCGCACCGTCCACCGCACACGTACAAATGCCATAGAATGCAGCGCAATAGTATAAACCTGAGACTTTATGCGATGTCATCGATAGTTTATATCTTTATTACAGCTTATTAGCTTTGGAAATTTTTGGTAAAAACATTGAGATAGAATTTTAGTGCGAAATTTTGTAATTGTTGGCCCATGCGATTGGACCAACGTTTCACGTTACAAGTGAGCTTAGCTAGAAAACTTACGCTCTTGATATTATCAAGCTTTCGTTTTTGCAATATAATAACTGAACGATAACAGAAAAACCCTTTTTGACCCTAAAGCATCTTAAGTTTCTACGTATTACCGATAAACTATAAATTATTACTCAACATTTACGTCTAGTTCATATATCGTTGACCCTGATCATATATTTATGTATATGAATAATCCCAATGACCGATGAAACCGTTGAACGTATTATGGTCAGTACTGTATATTCACAAAATTTTTCCGAATTTTAATATTTTTTGACAGGTCGTACAACAACTTTTCTTGGCAGCGGCGTAGGCGCAATATTCATCGGCGCCGAAGACCCTTGAGCCTCCCTCCCACAGTTCGGCTGCCCTCTGGGACGTCGAAGACCCGTACGATAAGGCTAAACCCTCTGGACCCTCGGATCTTGCCCATGTATGTTTCATAGCCTCTGGTATTCAACCTACCGGCTGAATTTAGTAATGATTAGCTAGTTGTATGTGTGGCTGGGTATGAGTAAGGAAATTGACATTATGTTTGTGCGGATTATCAACCCGTAAAAATTAGCCGTCATACAAAGACACCAATCTAGTCGACACAACGGTTTCACACAATTCAAGTCGTCATCGCTGGTTTGCTACCGCTGAGTGCAGCAACCGATATATCTACACAATGACCGAAATGTATTCTCGATGGCTCGAACTGATGCCCATAAACGACATTTCACTGTCTACAGTAGCTGACGCACTTATTTAGGTATGAATATAGCACATAGGAGTTACTAAAGTCATCTTCACTGGCACCGTATCGCAATTGGAATCTGCCCTATGGATCGACTTATTACCGAAGTTAGGAGTCAAAGAACCGTGTAAAACTAACTATCATCTGCAGTCGAACAGCGCAATCGAACGTTTTCACCGTACGCTGAAGAATGCCCTGCGCTCACGCTGCTTCGGTCGTGAATGGGTTCTCAATGTCCCGTTTATTTTTCTTCGCATTCAAAGTACCGTCAACTACTCAGGATTTTCCCAGACATAGCTCACGCTAGGTAGGGTCGTTCTCCGCCCAGGATCCTTGCTCGACTACAATAAAGAGCAAATATCAACGTCAGCTTCAGTCACCGCTTCAGTCTTAGTCGTCAGCAAATTGAAAGCTAAAAGCTGCCCCTGATAGAACGACAATAGTCACAGTCAAAACTCTACTTGCTGCATCAAGTTTTCTACGCGAAATATATTCTTGACAGATCTAAACATCTATTGTAAATCCGAGCTCCGCTGTTTTGGGGGGCTTATGTGGCAGCTCAAAATATTGATATAAATGCTATTAGGAATATATTCTAAAGAACGAACGTCGCTCCCAAGTGAGTGTATGGATTGATTTTCTTTTTGATTATAGTTGACTGGGAGTTATTTACTACCTAATTTCGACGGTGTGTTTTACTATTAATAAACTCACTTTAGCTTTTTTGATTTAAATACCCAAGGAAATACACCGGTAAAACCAGAGTTAAAAACGACATGATTAATGTAGAACTATTGATATAAAAATGGTTCTATAAGACGAACAATGTAGCTGGATGATTTTGCATTTTGATGAGTTGATCGCCTATTTATACACAGACTAATGTCAGTTAATTACTAGCTGGTTCTGATATAATTTTGTTTCGTATTAATAAATTAACTGTGTAGTCGTTATGTAAATGTTATTCGAATTAGGATGGACGGTCTTACAATAGGAATTATCCTCAACATCGATATAACAAATTTAGCATTTGACTTGTTCTTGTCAGCGTATATCTTTGGCTTTGGCCCATGACACCTTTAGGGGCCGAATGTTATATTGCTAGAATATTTTGTTACAGTTTGAGCATATTGCTTTATTAATTCATATCTGTTTGGCAAAATAGTAACAAGTTGTCGGTATAATAAAAATGTAAAAGCTAATTCTAATACAGAATTTATAAAATCAATTTATCTGGCGTAGGAAAATCAGTTTATTAGATGGGTCAGAGAAATTGAGCGTTACATAATACCGTTATTAGAAACTGCTATTTGAAGCATATTTCGCGCTTACGTGCCGACATTTGTCCCACAAACTTGTTTGTATTCTATTCATCTCGTAGGAATTACAAATCTCCCCATTTGCTTATAAATTTGGCTTGAAACATTGTTAAATTTGCATGGGTTATATACAGTTAAACTATTTGCCTTTCAGGAACACTAAACGCACATATGCAAATGGTAAATTTTCGATTATAAGTCTTGGTTAAATAGTTGAGGTGTTTCATCACGTGGAACTTTTCCTTTCGGGCGATCGACCGAAACCTGCAGTTCTTCCAAGTGATCGAAATAATACCTTGAACAAATATAAGGAAATTTTATTGATGATTCTTATGGTTGACATTAAAAGACAAGACTTCTTGATAGAAAACTTGTCGAAGGTTGTACTGGTAAAAAGCAAAAGTAAAGTATATACTAGTAAATTAAGTTTCAGGATTTGAGCATGCCGAATTGATTTTATGTAGTGTTGAGATAATTAATCAGGAATCATGTAATTATCACGTTCCTGCTTCATACATCTGCAAGACACCGATTGTTGTGTATTACACATCGTTGCAGGTAATTTTAATATATACTATACGTTTTCATGCACTTTGCATCAGCTTAACGCTGACATGAACTAGGTGTACCTATTAGAGCAACACAATTACAATTTGTGCTAATTTTCGGTAACTTTCAGCTATTTAAATCATAATTTCAAACGTTAAGGGTATCGCATATAGCCAAAATAAAATGACACTAAATCTTGTGTTTTTGACAATGTTTCTATAAAATTCTGGAAAGACTCTATTTTCTAGACATTGGTAGGCAACTGTCAACATTAGTGAGTATAAGAAGGGTCAGGGTTGGTTTGGAAAGAATTCGGCAATATTTTTGAAATTTAACAAAATTTAGGAAAATTTTGGTAAAAAATTAGCATAAATTGGAAAAAATTGGGGAAAATTATGACTAAAATAAGAGGAAATCAGCGAAAATGTTGGAAAATTGGTCAAAATGTTGCAAAATTTAAGAAAATTATGAGTTCCTGAAAATTTTGGAAAGTTTTGCTCCTTTGGCTTCGCTCACTACGCGAACACTGCTCTCGCAGGAACCATCGAACCCTCAAGCCAACGGCACTCGCGCAGCTATGGCAGTAGGTATTATTTTATATGCATTTTGATCAATATATTTAGTTTGTTAATTTTTTTCTTGTGCTACAGTGTCAAATTTGGTCTTATTTTTAATGCCAGATTTCCAAACTTACGAGGGCTATTAACTGGTGCAGTGATTGACAGCATCTGTTTGTATTTGTGCAACAGTTTCTGAGATTACAATTTGTAATAACTTTTAAATTACAAGTTCTTTCAGAAAAGGATTTATTTTAAACTTTCTGAAAAATACAACAATAATTAATTATATATGGAATTTTCCACGATCAGAAGTATCGGGTGTGTAAAAAATTCTGCTTTCACCTTATTTCTCAACATAATCTGTGTATTAACGCCTCACTACTCTACCGTACATGTAACCCAAATTGGTCGGGTTATGTGCTGCATTAGTAGCGCACAAGTTTTTTGAGGTACAGGCCCTGGTTCGAATATAACTGGTACACAGTTATCAGTGGCGACTAGTTATTAGTTCGCACATCTCTTAACGGGTGCGTGGCTGCAGCTATTTTTTCCTACAACTATATACAAATATGACTGCTAAGCTTGATAGGTGCTTTACTACTTGATAGGCCTACTAGATCGGTATAATATTCTTTAATATTTATAGTATTTGTACACTTTTACAGATTCTGTAGCACAGAATAAAATATATACTCTGATATTAAAATAACTACATTTCTCGTGTTGCATGTTTCGGCAGTTTGAGCAGATTAATATTTAAAGATCTTTCGTTTGCATCTGCAATAATCGTACCGTTAATCACAACTGATAATCGTAATTTGATTAATAAACCATCTGTAGTAATCTAATTTTGAATGATTTATGACATTTAATAGTTTCGTCTTATGGCAGTTCACATAGTGACCGTTGTAGCAACACAATAGATTTGTACAAATAATACGTACTTTTGTGCTATGTTTAAACGTTTAAAACCTGTGAATGTTTTACCTAATATCAGGGACCGCGGAACGCTTTTTACCGAGGGGGGGCACACACTGTTGTTTGACATATCATCATATGCTGAGAAAAGTATTAACTAAAGTAAGTTAGTGTAAGCAAACAAAAGTTCTGATTTCATTTCTTTACCCTACCATGCCAGATGCCAGTTGGGGCGAAGGGTACTTTTGCTGGGGCGATCTTAAAGTTCCCAATAAGAAAATTAGTCGCTACTGAGTCTTCCATGGGGAGCGAGAGGGAGGGGGGCGCCGCCCCCCTGGCCCCCTTTGCCGACGGACCTGGGAGGCACGTACCCCTTGCCCTCGCTCCTTGTTCCAGGTCCAGGTCGCTGGGGGATATCACAAAATATCCTATATTTACCTAGATTTATGTTCCTTCAAATAATATGTTTCTTAAGCTCTAAAATTAGTTGAAAAGCAAAGCTTGCAAACAACATGTGTAAAAAACAACATAAAAAACGTAAACAATGAATTATATTGACATAAAATACAAGTATTTATTTGTACGCAAAATTGACTCATCGTTCAGAAAAAGTATTTCGCCAAAGCGCGATGCTACAAGCAGCTTTGCTGCGAGAGTTTTTTCGAGCAGAGAAGCTATAAGCGAAAATAGAAAATTTTAGGGTGTGTGCGAGTTAGCAATACGAATATGAGCGATGACCAGAAAATGTAAAATTGGAAGTATGCACTGCCGATCTTGGAACAAGCGTGATTCAGCCTACGCAACAAAGC
>JASANE010001784.1:0-10346 GCA_030248225.1 Trileptium ribeirensis
GGGAAAAGACATTCGCGTAATTGAAACCCATCAGGTCCGCCCTTGAAGTCACGATAGCCGGGGTCGTATGGGCATTGCGTCTGGGAAGTGCGCAGTGCAGCAGCGTCACGTCGATATTACAGCTGTATCGTGTCCATTTTTTCCCTTTTCTTTTAGTAAGATAAGTGCAGCCGTCACCGAAATGTTCGCGAAAGCTAAACGTTGCTGTTATTAATGTAGCATACGGTTATGTACGTTCGATTTAATCCAATTACCTGCGTGAACTACGTTCTTATGTCTATTGTTTATACCATTTCGATTACTGATGTAAGCTAATGTCGTCGAACGTATAACCGAATGTGCAACCGATTTGCTTGTCAATAAATGATTAATGAAAAACCCAATGGGTCTCCGTATTAACTGATGCTGTATGTAATGATATGAACAAAATGTTTTTAAAATCGTTGCCCCAATCTACGAACTGTGTCCAGGCTTGACGTCGGGAAGGTCGCAAGTCTTAGCGTGGTGCGTTGGTAAATTAATGTGTACGATTGAAGTACAGAATTTGAGTGCGAAAGTTCCAAAGGTCCAACGTCGACGAGGAACCACCCACTGCATTTCGTAGCGAGAACGATCCGACGCTAAATGTTAAAGGACTGTCGCACCTCAGTAGGGACCACTGTATTGTATTTGGCACACCTCAACGACGTAGCCAATTGAAACTTCCAGCTGAGACCATGATAGCGAATAGTGGTATAGGCTCCTTGGCCTGCAAGCATTGACAGAGCCAACCTGTCTAAGAATCTCAAGGGTAGTACCACGTAGATGTAGGCTACATGCGCAACCCATCCGAACACGTCCCGCGAAGCGCTCCTGCGGCTTGTTAATTTCCGTAGCTTCTTGGGTGGGACCCAGGGAGATGGTCCAAAATGAGCACGTTGGGTCAGCCCATGAGGTTACGGTAGCTGGGGTAGTACGAGCGAGATATTTGGAAGTGCATGGTGCAGCAGCATCACGTCTATTACACATATGGAACAAAATAATTGTAAAGCATGTAAGAAGACTAAGCTTAGACTTCGAGAAGCAACGCATTACGTGATGACTTGAATAGGGAACACTTAACAAGATACGTTATGGTGAACTTGACATGACTGTAAAATTCTGCACCCGGGTGGAAATTCTTTAAGGGCCGAAAGCTAGAGGGAAATACGGAGGTTGGGACTCTGGATATTGGGAACCCAGCCTTCACTACGTACTATTATGACGGCGTAGAATATGTTCCAGAACGCGCACTTCGATACGCTGACAATCCAACAGCATTAACGTGTTCTGGCAATCGATCCCATTTCCTCAACGATTGCAATCATTATATATCTACTCTTTCCTAACGATGCTCATTCTTCTTTATAGTAAGCATATACTTCAATAACTAATCAAGGTTTGCCACACACGCGACTTGAATTGCCATCATCAAAAATCCGTATGCGAAGCGTGACTTTACTTTGGCTGAACAATGCGAATAACACGTCTGCTGGACGCCTGGTGCCACTGTGAGTTGCATCATCCAATTTTTCGCGGCAATCGATAAAAGTCTGCTAATTACCCGGATTTCGGCAGGCTACAGCAATGGCTAGTTCTGGAAGTCATCTTGGAGCCTGCATTCGGGGGAGGGTAGATGTTGAATAACCTAGCCTCTTCACAGGGCCAAAATATCAACAAAATTCAACATGCACCCACACCGACTTGGGACAAACCGTGCCCCCGAGTTAACTAGGAAGTGTTATATTTGCATTTTGTAGTATTTTTCATGGCTTTCCAAAAATTATATACGGTTTTGTTTATTTATTATTTACAAGTTGAAAATGCGTATTCCTGTAGACCGCGCTTCATTATACTTATGATTTTGTCAGTATAGTCGAAATATAAGTAGTACTGAATTTTGTTATAACTTGTTCACGTTAGGACGATCAGTTTTGATATCACCTTTGCAAACTACCCTGGGTGCTTGATCTGGGGAAACCTAAGTTTACCTGGGCAAACCGACGAAATCCTAGGGGTAGCTTGATCTTCGTCTCCGTGAAAAGTCCAGGTAATGGAGTAAATATTTTATACATACATTAAATCTGGCTTCTTCCAGCTGGTGGAAGGAATAGGAACCGAATTAGTGCTTGTAGCGCGTTGATATCACTTTCGCGTATTTCTGCGCGTTCGTATACTTTGTTGAATTGAATAGTCGATGCCGTTTCGCATTTCTGTAATTCATCTCGTTTCGCATTTCTGTAATTCATCTAACTGCCGTTGCTCCTGTTCAACTCCTTCACACACCGACAGGGCTTGCTTCGTAGTAACTTTGACCGGTTGCTGCTGCTGCAGCTCCAGAGCTTCTCAATTTGCGCTTACTGCTATAATTCATCCTTCATTGCACTTTGCGTATATTCATTAAGTTGCCGCGATTGCGCGATGTCGTTTTCTCGCATGTCTTTGATCAGATTTGCACGCCTTTGAAGCTCTTTACCAATATGTTCATCTACCATTACTACCGGTACCTTATTAAAATTGGCCTTGAGTGGAATGACTACCATTTCGTGGTTGATCTGAAAATCGTTGCCGGGCGCACTTGAACACTGACTTATAGACGGCTGCTGTCAAACTGGCACTTGTGTGGAAAAACGCCTTATTTTGAACAATACCCCCCTAACAATTGAACAAATTCTGAATGACGCCTGTATAAATCGCTGCTTGATGCATTTCGTATGTAATCAATTACCAGCCAAGACATTGATTATCAGTCATCAATGACAACACTAGTCCGGTTCAAGTAGCAGCTATTATGCAACTGATTAGTAATCTAAAAGGGATGGCTTGATGTACGCCGATATGCGTAAAAGACATGTGTAAAGTTGTTGAATTTTATTTAAACACCAAAAAGATGGCCACAGTTGCACCGTGTGGGCACCAGCGCGCTTCCAGCGCAACTAGGCCTCATGTCAGTACAAACCGGGTATTGGTTGGAACACAGGTTCCTCATCGATGTTAGCTAGTTCCTACATCATGCCTATTCCTAAACTGCAGCAATAAGCTGCAACGCGATCCGGGTATTCATCTCCAACCTCCATCAAGTCCCGACTACTCGATTGCCATAGGGCCAATCGAGCAGTACGGTCCTAGTCGCTCACCCTGGTTACTCTCAAGAAATCTCAATACTGAAGGCAAGGGGTCCTAAATTTGTTGCGCCTTGTATATATATATTTTATTGTGCCACGAATATGTCTAACAACGCTTTTGACAGTTTCCAAACACTACACAAGCCCACTAAAATAAAAGGCTTTTACACAGCGAAATGATTTTAGAGACGGTAGCATCAGTTAGCTATAACACGCAAAGCAATTCAAACCCAACAAGATCCGAGCCAGAGAAGTTATCTAGCTGAGCTGTAACACATTGTACGAACAAACACGGAACGCCGTGTCACTATTGCACGTGTAGTACCATGATAACTTCCACTAACATTAAGACAACAACCATGCCACGTCAAAACTTTACACAAGGACAACTCGACTCAAATAAAACCTAATTGCGTTCAGTAGACATTGCCGCTGGGTGCATTACTTCAGGAACCTGCTTGAGATAAGCGAAGAAACTTTATCGTAATTTCTGCAAGTATCTTAAATAGGCTTGCATATTTATAATATTAAAATATCAATACACTGCAAATGGCATCACCGAACAAATATAATTCCACAGCCGCTCCGAATTCTGCACAAATCAATACTTATTCGAAAACAAAAAGAACGCAGCCTGCACGACAACCACAGCAACAAAGCGTAATCGATCAATTGAGTCGTTCAAATAAACCGCGCTGCTCTCTCGACGTATCCCCAACTCAAAATGTTAAGTGCATCGATTGCTCTCAAACCATTAATGACACAACAGAAAACAGTGTCGAATGTCGTGGGTGTTCGCAATGGATCCACTTCAGCTGTTGTGGATTAAATGACACGTCCGACGCAGCAATTACAAACATTGATCGGATTGTCGTTCTCTGCAAGGACTGCGCCACCTTTCTTAAATCGCGCAAGTCATCTAAATCATACAATGAAGACAACTCACGAGATGAGATTTCTATATTGGCGGCAAAAATTGACAGCATAGCGAACACTGTAAATAAACTGACGACCTGGAGCTTCCAGGTTGAATCATCGACTCCATCAAATGAGACGCTTGGTATCAATGCGTTGAATCCGAATAGCACTAACTCCGCCACATTCGCTAACGTTGTATCTCGCAACATCGCCCCAAAACAGGCCATGGTTACTCAACACGGGAGCGACGAAGAAATGCATGTTGTTTCTGGTATGAAAGAAGCCGGCGACAATATTAACGCTGTCAATAACCTACTACGCCGTCTCGACCCATCGGCTACTACTACGGAAGTTTTTCGAATGGGAACACTAGAAGTGCGAAATTGTAGTTGTAACGTTGAACGACGAACATCCCCGCGGCTCCTCAAAGTTCGTTTACAGTCGTCTTCTGTTGTAAAATCTATCCTACAACAGGCTAGGCGGCTGAAAGACTGTGATGCTACAAAAGGGATCTTCATCCGCCGCTCAATGAATGACAACGATCGTCAGCATTATGCACTTCGTTACAAAGCGAAAGAGCTTAATGACAACGCAGACCCAACAGCAAACACATACTTCGTAGTACTCGATGAAAAACTGGTTTGTTTTAGAGGCTGCAGCCGCGACGCTACATGCAAAAATTCGCGGTGGTACACGGGATAAAAATTTTTCTTATAACGTTACTCGAAATAATAAGGTCTTCACAGTGTCGGTAAACTAATAAATGGTGTAAATCCAACGAGTATGCCCAGGGACCCACAAATAAACAAAAACTTAATTAAGTATAACTACTTAAATGCAAGGAGCTTAGTGCATCACAAAAAGATTACGGCTTTCGAATATATTATAAATTTTAGCTCATATTCTATTGTAGCTATTACAGACACTTGGCTACACAGCGATATTCAGAACTGTTTCCACTTTTCGAGGGGGTTTATTATCGTCCACCTCCATATTTATCGTAAGGATAACAAGAACATATCACAAAGCACCCAACCGACCCCCAGCGACAAACCCCGACACCAAAAGAAGGACCCCACACACGGAACACGCAAAAAGAAAATACCCCACAAAATAGAAATAATAAATGAAATATAAAAGAGATAAAACATAAAAAAAAAAAACAAAGGATACCAGAAAAGAAATATAAACAGAGAACAAAAAAAATAAGCAACAAAAAAATAAAGAATTAAAAAAAATAAAAAAAAAAAAAATAATATATTAGAACAAAAAAAGACAAAGAAATAAAATAAAAAAACAAAAAATATTCAACACAAAAAATAAACAATAAAAAAAACCCAAAAAAAAAAAAAAAAAAAAAACAAAAAAAACAAAATAAAACGAAAAAACAAAAAAAACACAAAAAAATACAAAATATATAAAACAAAAAATCACAAATAGAATAAGAAAAACATAAAAAAAAAACCAAAAAAAAAAAAAAAGAAAAAAAAAAAAAAAATAACAAAAAAAAAAAAAACAAAAAAAAAAACAACCAAACAAAAAAACAAAACAAAAAAACAAACAAACAAACAACAAAACAAAAAACAAACACAACAACAACAAAACCACACCGATATTCAGAACTCACTTTTCGGTTGTCCAACCTACCATATTTATCGTAAGGATCGAATAGGCAGCCGAGGTGGCGGGGTCGCTTTCTTTATTAATAAAAACCTTACATTTTCGCCTGTCTCAATTATCGATCCCCGGTTCAACGGATTAGAAGTGACTGGCATAGATTTACATATTCCAATAAAGCACCGCCTGTTATGAGCATATCGACCTCCAAACTACGACATAATCGCCTCTGACCTACTCTCTGAATTTATACGGATTTACAGCGATGTTTAATGGCCTGTCACCTGGATAGGTGACTTTAGCTATCCGCTGATAAATTGAGAATCTTTCACATATCCGCCCACAAAATCTACGACAGTTTTATCAACTCGTTACTAATATCGGGTCTAACACAGGTTGATCTATTTAAGACTCGTGGTATAAATACACTTGATCTTATAATGACTAATTCTGTGCATAATGTGTTCGATATGCGTGCTGACGAACCACTTTCAGATTCCGATCATTTATCTTTAAACTTTGCAGTTTCAGGAAGTTTTTCCGAATGGAAAAAGACTCTTTATGAGGCTTTCAACTTTGCAAAAACGAACTTCTCAGGTTTTGAGCAGTTAATTTTCTCTATTAATTGGGAAAGACTCTTGAATCGAGTCATTTTAATTAATGACAAGTTTAAAAACTGTTTCTTTATGTTATATATTTCGGATGTGAGCTTTTTGTACCAAAGAAACAGATTGTAACAACAGAGCAATATGTCAAATATCCTCATTACATTAAGCGTATGCAAAATAAATACTTGCAATTGTGGCACTCCGCAAAACAATCTGGAAATTTTAATGAATATAAGCGGTTTTCTAAACAATGCTCCGCTGCTATTTTACAAATGAAGAAAAAGCGAGAACGTAACATTATCGAAACCGGGAATTTTAAAACCTTGTACGTACCAAACATAAATAGCCGGCTATCAGCAAAGAACAGCATTAATGCGATAAAGTGTCCCGATGGCTCGTTATCCTCAGATGATCAAATATGTGCTAATATTATCGCTGATGCTTTTTCTTCTGTATTTACTGTTGATAATAATTTACCTGAAATTATTGATGTACTGTGTTGTTTCCACCGCTAGTCGTGCGGACGTTGGCGTTATAGTTGTTATTCTTATAACTGCGGCGCGGTCGGACTGTGGTAAAAGCCATCTTCGACAGCAGCAGGCGTATCATTCACAGTTTCGACTTGCTGAGCCCACGATCAGACGTCAGTGGGTTGTTGTGTGTCGTTGCTTCTTTTTAGAAGACTGATAGCTTGTTGGAATGGCTGCTGATCAGTACACGAACTTGCCAGGCGGCAGATCTCGCCCTGCAAGCAATCCAGTGACTCGAGTGAATTCAGTACTGTATATCTTACTTTGGCTATGCTTAGGCAGACTAAAATAATTTTGTGTAACGCACCAGCACGCACTCTTTTTGTTCTTGAACCTGAAGTATACACCCAGCAGGCAATGTCTCACTGAATGCAATTGGGTTAAAATCCGTGACAACCAGTTGTAAACCAGTGTCGTATGAAGTCTATCATGTTTTACGTGTTTAATAAACATATGTATAATGAAATAACCATACGATACTATATGAGTAGTTTCAGATGTCCTTTCCCAACCAAACCGATGCGACTAATTTGCCTAAGCCAAAATGAAATATGTTTGAATGTGAAAACTTAACTGTTCGCTTATTCGGAGATTATTTGTGATTTATTGAAGTGCATTATTATCCGAAAATTAAACTAGTGTGAACACTACTAACATTAAAAAGCGTACGGAGTGTGGCGTAATGCACACGCCATACCACAGTAAAGAGAGGCGTTAGATAGCCGACTAATACCTGTTTAAAATTGTTAATAGACTATCGACAAGTATAAACTGATTGCCGTGCAGACGTCAACGGACGAATATTGTTAACAGCCTGCCATTGGTCGGCTGTCTGCCGTTAGCTAGTGGCTAGGATAATCCTTTGACATCTGTTCTGATGATGCAAAACGGCTTACGAACAATTTACGCAGCCGTTAATGCACAAAATTGTTAAGGTCTCGCCGACGTCTTTCCCGGCTGTTTACAATTTCAGCGCTGGCAAGCCCGAAAATTGTTCACTACCGGCCGTTGGTCGTCGGCTAACCGGCGGTTCGCTTACAGCCAAGATCTTGGCCCGCTCGGCCAACGACTTTCATGGCCATTGCCCAACACTATTCGTAGCATGCATTAAGCAAAGCGGACCTTTAACTCATCGAGAATTTGACTATGGAAGAGATATCATGTCGTGAACAACCAGCAAGAACGTACTGGAGTAGAGGCCACTAGTGAGCGGTGAACGCTATTCCAGCTCGAATTTGATTGGTGGTTCGCTAGATAGCTGCTACCCCCGCCCAAGGAACCTTGGAGGAGGGGGTAGCCGATAAGATCCTAAAGAACCTTGAAATACCCCATAGAATCATTGGCAAGATAACCCGAAAAACGACCACGTAATCGGAAAAAGCAATGTACAGGAGTTTGACCGGGTGCCAAAATGTTTTATAATGGACTCTTAATATAAGTGATTTAACTGCTACGAAACTTTTAAAACACGCAGATAATCAAGGCACAATATCAATTATATTTCTGTACAATAACGGATACAATAATCGATGAATGCTTCAAAGTACCTACCTACCAGCTTTGAAATCTTTGATGTGAAAATTTATTTATTTTCTTCACGGTTTACTCTCGTATTTTTTTCTGTCGCTTATTGCTGTGACCGAATAGAAGTGGAATTATTCCATTTCCGGCCCAATTCCACTTTATTAACACCTCATTGTATGCTATACATCATGTCTGCTAAACATTTTGTTACTGATGCACTGGCAGTAGGTAAGCCATTGCCTAAGGTTCGAACTTGCATTAGTGGCGTTAACGACTGATACAAACCTCGTTACACTGATTTTCTTGTCACCGGTATACGTTTGGTTCATAAAGTTGTTTGTTTGTTTTATTTGTTATACTACAACATTGTTAAACAATCTGGGGATTTCTGTAGCGTTCCTGTTGCTTTTCCAAGGGTTGTATTTGCTATGATTTTAACTATGGTTAGATTCTTATGTCGTTAACTTGCCGTGATTGCGTTATCTGTCGGTTTGAAACAACCTAGTGCAGCAGCAAGATTGTGGTTAGGCCATTTCGGCATCTCTAGCAGCTTGCGCTTGCATCGAGATCCGTCGAAGCATTTAGTTTGACACTGTTAAGCTGTCAATTTGGACGCTACCGTGACTTCGCTACGAACGTCTGGCTTTGTAATGTTTTAGTTATTACGTAAGTCTAAAAATAAAGTACGATTCTGTGAATACACATTCATCAAAGATTTGCAAAATAGAGTACTAACCCTTTAATAACTGAATTTGTGTACCGTTCTATGTTTGAATAACTCGATTCGCTGCAAGGCATCGACCCTCGGCGGCACATAATTGCAAATCGCACTTGCAAGCCACTGAGCTGTGTAAACCTTTTAATAAGGCTCTGCCTTAAGACCTTAGTCTCAATAGTCTAAGAACAAAGGTCAAGCAATTTGTGTACCGTTCTATGTTTGAAAAACTCGATTCGCTGCAAGGCATCGACCCTCGGTGGCACATAATTGCAAATCGCACTTGCAAGCCACTGAGCTGTGTAAACCTTTTAATAAGGTTCTGCCTTAAGACCTTAGTCTCAATAGTCTAAGAATAAAGGTCAATCAATTTGTGTACCGTTCTATGTTTGAAAAACTCGATTCGCTGCAAGGCATCGACCCTCGGTGGCACATAATTGCAAACCGCACTTGCAAGCCACTGAGCTGTGTAAACCTTTTAATAAGGTTCTGCCTTAAAACCTTAGTCTCAATAATCTAAGAATAAAGGTCAAGCAATCTATCAAGACAAAGCCTAAACGTTAGGCTAAACTAAAGTTTGTATTTTAGTCCAGGCTTTACACAGAGCCTAAACCCAAAGATTAAGTCATAGACTAAGCCTTAAATAAGAAATTTTTGCGGATTCTCAATTTCCACGTTCACATATTCATAGCTTCAGCAGATTCCCATTTTTCTAGTTTAAACAGATTCTTAGTTTGCAACTTTCATAATTTTTTCGGATACCACGTTTTCAGCCTTCTCAAATTCACAGTTCCCCTTTCCAAATTCCCCGTTTCAGAAATTCATAGTTTCCCAAATTACCACTGTTCGTGTTTCCTTAAACAAGTTCTCATCTTCAGAAATTCTCACTCTCCCAAATTCCCAGTTTCTCGAATTCTCTGTTACCAAATTCCGGAAAACAGGAAATTTGCGAATTTGAATTTTTTATTATTTCTATTGGAATTTGACAATTTAGCGCTTTTCCAGATTTCCACTTTTCCAAATTTCAACTTTCCCCAGGTTAATTGAGATTCCGTAATTCTCAGATTTCCCGTGGAAATTTGGGATAGAAATTTTTTGGGAGCCACTCAGTGTTGATTTGGGTTATAGTATTAACAAGGTTATATTGTGTTTATGATAGTTCAATCAACTGCTTAATCAGAAAGGTCTTAAACACCTTTTACATCTGATTATTGTCGTATTTGTTGGGAAATACGATTTTGCACTAAAATAATTTTGATAACTTCTAATTTTTTGCACATGAATGCGCATA
>JASANE010001786.1:0-11057 GCA_030248225.1 Trileptium ribeirensis
CTATGAGCATACATGCACATGCAATATGCATGCAAATCAAATTGCTAAAATTCTTACGTGACTTCTGCGCTTGGGGCCCGCGGCCGTCCGAGGACTACCCAATACGGCGTACTAAGGCCCGATCTTTACGTGTGGCCGCTATGAGCATACATGCACATGCAATATGCATGCAAATCAGTTTAAATCGATCGTAACCGGAACCCATCGCATAAATGTAATAAAAGAACATGTTATAAAGAAAAGAACAATTGTAAAGTTGATATTTTAGACCGAATATAAATTCCCAGAAAAATGCGGACTATTATTCAAACTTTATGATGTTGATTAATTGTTAATCTTTTTGCTTGGTCACTTTATCGATATGGTCCATAGAATTACAGAGGGAACGGCATTGCTGCAAGAGCGTTCAAAAAGGAGTTGTGAACTAACCGCGAAGAAAACAAATCATGCCCACGATTATCCAAGTACAGTAAATAATAAGACAACCATAATAAAATTGTGTTTTCTAATAATGACCTCAGGAGTACCAGAAATCTGGTTGGTGACACAATTATGAACACGCTCATCTGAAGTTTTTTTCGGGTGTACTATCCCCGCCGACGCCCTATAATCAAACGGCGAATGAAGTCTACAGGCATTGCTGCAAGATGCTACATTTTTGTCAGTGCTATCCGAACCAGACGGTCCTGTAAGGACCTAACAGGATAAAAAGTAAGCCCGCCTTAGAAAAACCACATAATATTGTTACCGCTTGTATGAAATCCGATATGTTCCCGTAAAACATTTGATTGGGTCGATAAGTGATGAATTAATCTTTACCACAGTATAATAGACCCAACTGAATCCCAAAAACAACGGAGCTATCATAGTTGGGACAAAATCGGTATTTTAAGTGAAGTTTAACCTCGGCCTCCAACGAAGTAATTATGGGACGCGGCTGCACTGCATTTAACAGTTGAGCAGTGTAGCCGACTCTCGTTATTGTACGATGTTTTTATCGATTTGTGCATGTATGAGTTATAAAGTTAAATAATGTACATTGCAAATTATAGGCTGATGACGTAAATCTGTATGTTAAGCTAAAACGAACAGATCCACATATGGCCACCGATAAACTTAGGCAAGCTATAGGTTATATTGATTTATGGGACTATGGATGACAACTTGGCTTATCATACGCTAAATGCACAGTTCATAATATAGTATCTAAAAATCTGCATTTATCCACGACTATCAAATACCAAACCACTATCAAGGTGTAATCACTCATGTAAAATATCTACGAGTCTCAGTGTCGAATCTGCCCAAGCCGAACATTCAATGCACCGTTATATGTCAAAAGTCCTATCACATTATTAACACATTATTTCACTGTCATCTCTAACTATAACGTTCTGTTGATTGCTTATAGGTCTTACGTAATCCCAATCCTGGAATACGCATCCGCCTCTAGGATCTCCTTGTACAATAGGAGATTTTGATAAACTTGGAAATGTTCAACGATATTTTACTAAATCTAGCTTCGTCAGAACTCGCTTACTGTACACTTCGTATTTAGATAGACTTAAATATCTCAACTTAAAGCACTTAGAGTGGAGACACTTGCAGACTGATCTAATAGTTATTTTCAAATCAGTCAGAAATTTTTCTGTTGAATATACAGGATTTCTTGGAACGGTCTTGTGTAACTTTCACAAAAGGTCATTATCTTAGAATTAAGAAACTACAACACAAAACTAACGCTTTGACTTATATTTATTGCCCGAGTCTTAATTGCATGGAACCAACTATACGTTTTGATAATGAACCAACCATTAATTGAAGCGTCTTGTCCAGACAATTTCAAAAAGCTACCTGATATAGATTAGTTAACAAGATTTTTAAAATTTGATTGAAAAACATAGTCGGAAGTATAAGACGATTTACCTCTATTTCTGATTTAAAATTCGTTTCTTCACTGGTCTAGTATGTCATGTTTATTTTAAATTTAGGCTATTTTTTGTGTTATACATTTATAAGGGCTGGCAGAGGATGTTGGAGTCAGACTAATCCTTAATGTTTCCACGCGAGACTTATCTCCAGATGCAAAACTATTCGAGCAGTGTAACACTCGATGAACGGTAATAATCGAATTATTACTACTAAAAAACTTCCATTCTTATTGTATTATTTACAATGTTGTGTTTTTTTCTTGCGAACGCCACATATCAGGCATCCAGATCCGGTTTTTAGTCTGGGGTGCAAGCTATGATAAAACACGTCTCAGGATCAACATAAAATAAAACGCACTTGGGACAATAGGGTGTTACCCTATAACGGTCGGGTCTCCTTCTCAACTTGTACTAGATGCATCCGAAGGCCCGAAGGGAAATACAATACGCGCCGAAGGCCCGTGGGAAATACAATACGCGTCTAAGGCCCGTGGGAACTTTTGAGCAACTTAGCAAAAATTTGGAAAAATCTGGAGCCGAGTGGCAGAAAAAAGGATATGCCCCCAGCTTGATTTGTGGGAAGGGGGCAGCTGCCCCCTCCCATTTCCAACCCCCGCCTGACCTTGTTACCGGTTAGCTTACTTTTTTAGGGAAAGGGGGGGTCCGCGGGTCGAGATTTGTTATGTTGCAGTTATTTATAAGAGGGTTTGGGTTTAACCCTGCTGAGGGTCGAACCCCCTTCTCCGGTAAAGCGACATTTAGTTACTGTCATGGCCGAAGGTGCACCCAAAATTTTGCGACATTTGGCAAAATTTGAGAAAATTTTTGGTAAAAATAAACACAAAATTTGCGATAATTGTGGAAAATTAGCAAAATATGAAAATATTGGCACCGTTTTACCAAAACTGTGGAAGCGGCGTTTGGGATCAGCGTGATACACGTCAGGGTGGGGGCCACTATGTGAATTGTTCACGCAACGGCTTTTAGAGGTGGTGGCAACGATTTTCAGCTCAGACTAAAGCAATGAGCAGAACTTATCGTTGATGGTAATGGCGGTTTTCTTAGCAACAACAATTGATAAGCAGAGTCAGTGGTGGATCCAGCACTTCAGATCAGCGATAGATCCGTGGCGTCAGCCCCCCTTACGGAGCTCCGCACCCTCTCCCGCGCGGAAAACCTTACAATCGAGGAAAATCGGCAAAAGTAGGTGGAATTTTGGCAAAATTGAGTCCCACAAAATTTCGAAAATCTCTCCAACCCTTTCCCGGTGTGTGAGGGGGAGGAAGGGGAGCCGACCCATGGATCTCCCCTGGATCCACCCTTGAGCAGGATTACCTGGAAATTAGAAAGTGTGGCCCTTCCGCTATAGCACATACGAAAAAAAATCTGTTGGGTTGGACAGGGCGAAGTGCGCATTTCGAATCATTATCTGGGGTTACCATGACGCGTATATACAGGCAACCAAACTTGGCAGATCTCGACAACATTCATGACCGTCATGCCTGAAATATTGTTGCTATATATAGATAGTTTACTGACTGGAAAGATTTCTCAATTGCCACTGGCCCTACCATGGCCGTCTTCCGAGACACATTTCTAGGGAAGGAGGCAGGACGTGTCCCTCAATGCGCACAAGTTTCTTGCCACGCCCGTGATCCATCAACATCTTGTGTTGCCAGGGGCTTAGCACGCTATTAGTTTGTCAAAGTAGAGGAGGACCTTTTTCCCTAATACGTAGACCTTTTTCCCTAAGGGAAAAAGCTTTATTTGCCAATTTTTGCTGAAATGTGGACCCACTGTCGTCCTCCTGCTGCGAAACTGCACCAATATAACCACATCTATTTTACGGCTTATAATTGACGAATTAGCAGCATACAGAATCGATAGAAAATTATATTTACAGCACCAATTTCTATGAACCCTAGTAAATGTGATATTTACAGGCAGCTTCAAATATGAAATAAAAATTTCAATTCTAGTCATTGAATGCAATATTGTTTACGTTAGCAATATGTCGGTATTTCATTGACCAGCACACAGCAGCAACAGCAACAACAAATAAGTCCTTTTAAACGCTCAGTTTAAATGACTGTTGCGGATAGGTTTTTAGTTAAGCGACATAGGAATGTCGCAGTCAAGAGGTATTTGTCATAAAGTGATTCAATCGACCCGTTGATTATACTAATCGGTGTTTCTTCTGCATCATTTGTGCGGCGCTGTTCTGTATATCGGATAGACCGTAGCGATACATATCAATCATCCGACCCAAGTGCTGGTGGGGATAGCGGTGCATCGGGGGAGGGGGATTATGGAGGTGAGAGAAGACAGGGAAGGGCCCATTATCTTTTTACTCATGCCCATATAGTCTCTGGCCCCTCATTCATCTCAGAACCCAAAACGTGTAAAATTTTCCTTCATTTTTGCCGATGTTTTGCCTATTTCTCTTCAATTTTTAATTTCGCTCAATGTTTGCTCATTTGCTCTAATTTTGCGGTTGAGCGTCACACTAGCTCCTATCGGAGGCATCGGAGACAATCATAACGCGTCCTTTCACGGAGGGGGCACGCTACCTTGCACGGGGGTACATCCCCCGTGCCAACCCCCTTGGTTATTGGCCTGCTGAGGCATGAAGGGTATCTACTGAGTAAATAGGTAACATTCTTGTCGAGCGGTGTATTTGAAGCAAACGAATAAAGGCATTTAAATCGATCACATCAGTCGCTGTAAGCCGACTTTCGTTTAGTCAGCTCGGTTACCAAATGGTCGATGCCAGCAAATTATGTGTCCACTTCGAAATTCTAGCGACTATGAAGTGCAGTTGATCGGGAACTGTCATCGCCTACGGGTACTGTTTTAAATTTGCGTATTCTTTTGACTTCGCAGGTATACACATCGGAGATGTCAAGCATAAGCTCAGTTTCCCTCCAGCTGTTTTCTGGGGGCACCTGCCTACCTCTCCCCGGTCCCTGCTTTAGCTCCTGCGCTACAACTGACAGTATCGGACGAAAACTATCGAATACAACGTTACTGCATGGTGACCATCAGTAGAGCCATCAGTGGACTCTACTGAAAAGTATGTCCTTCTTTGTTTTCGTCCGCAGAACCTTGTGGTCATTTTCGCCCTTACCCATCCATCCAGGTTTATAACCCCCAAATGAGTCATAAACATAATTACCCCACCCACGTTCCTGCTCCTCCACATCCAAAGCTACTTAGGTTCTTAAAGCATCAACCTATACCCCACTCGTGTTCGTAGACCACTAGACTTATAGCCAACCCATGTTCTTGGAACATTATGTCATACCCCTCACAGCTTCATGGACCACGTTTTATTAAATATAAATATTTAAATATATATTAAAAATTTTGTTAAATATATATATTTATTTAAAAATATATATTATAAAATTAAATATACTATTTAAAAATATTTAAAAAAGTGGCCCAAAAACGTGAAGCTGGGTGTCTGAAATAGCGGTTCAGGTATATGAGTGGGGAGTCATTTAGTAGTCCATGAACTTAAAGGGGGGTCTAAAGTTAGTGGTCCGTAAATAATTTGTGGGGCAGTCCTGTTCATGACCCGCTTTGTGTTTATAATCTCGGACGGGGGGGGGGGGGGTAAGGGCAAAAACGACAGCGACGTACCGCGGAGGAAATCAACGGAAAGCTGAAGACAATCACACTTTTCAGCAGAATCGACTATGATCGACCCTTGCAGAAGCTGGGCACTTTTCGGATATGGGGAGGGGTAATCAGAGAATTCTCACAGAGTGAAAATCTTATTATATTTCGACTCAGCTGCATTAGCTGAGTTCCACTCTACCAATTTCAGCCATATCCCGAAATTTTTTTCATTTTAGGATATTAATCACTAAATATGGCAGCCAGAGGCCATCCTAAAGCTATTCGTTATACTATTATAAATTTAGATAACCTAATCACTATTCAGGATTTCGTATAACTACACGTTACTTAACAAATGATTCTAGCGACAGTCGACTACGACCGAACCATTGAACTATTGGCCGATGGATATTAATAAGTACCAGCCGTATTTGCGTTTGTAACGCGGATCAGCCGATGCACCTGGCACGGCGAAAAGACTTAGGACGTAGCGATAACTATGAGTGGCGATGCCGCAACTGTAGACACAAGTAGTCCATTTACCAAAATTCATTCATTTTTAAGCATAATCTACCCCTAAATAAAATATTAATCATGATATTTGTTATATCGACAATATTCCTCATAACTAGATACGAAAACAAGCTCACGTACGTCACAGACTAGTACAACTACTGCCGAGATGTCTCCTTTGCGTACGATAGAGAAAGTTGGCAAACCCAAATGCTCGGTGGTATTAATTTATATGTCAAAACTGACGAGTCCATGTTCTTCCGACAAAAGTATAATCGTGGGTTCCGTCGCTGACAGCACGGCTGGGTCCGAGGAATGATAGAACGCCCATATCCGAAGAAAGTCGAGCACTGATTTCAAATTTCTATCTGTGGAATCTGGCGACGAGATCAATCTATGTTTAATACAATTGAACGCTATACAAACAAAACATTGGACTTTATACAGCGGCGTCTCCAGAAAATTTAAACTGGGGGACACACATTCTATATGAAGGTCAACTCAATTGGTGATCTGACAATTAATAGAACGTGCAAAAAAATTTCGTTGCAGTTGCAAAACTGGGGACACCAATACCAAACATGGGGGCACGTTCCAACCCCCTGGCGACGCCCCTGCGTTAATATTCGGACAAGTCTTCAATTTAGTTTAAGCATCTATTTAATTCTTTAATAACTAATTCTTTTCTTTCTATAAAACCAATTCTTGTCGGTGCTTATCGGTGGGTTATAATTCTAATTGTGATTTTAAATATAGACTTTTGGATATCGAAAATTGAAATTGAAAATATAAAACAAAATTTCGCATTCATAATAGAACAATGGTAAACTTGATATTTTAGACCGAATTAAATAATAAACACAATTGCAGTTAAGCGATCGTTACGAGATAGATTAATCCTTACCATTTTTTGATAGGGCATCTTATCGAGGTGCCCGTATTGAAATGTTTAGCAGGCAAAATGGGTAATGCCGTGTCGTATTAATACGCAACCCAACCATGAGACGAAAGCACACTGTGGCCATAGTTAAGCAAATAAGTTAACCATAGTAAAATCACAATTCCAAATGATGATCTCGAGAGAACAACAAACCTGGTGAGATAAGTATGAAAACGCTTATCTGAAATTTTTGTACTAAATTATCCATTGAAATTTATACCGTGCCCGTCCTACCCCGCAAGCTTTTTCGATGGTATCCAGCCAGTCGCCCATATTTTTTTTCGCGTTTGCGTCCTTGGGTATTTAAAAATGTAGCAGTTTTGAGCAGGAAAAATATGTATTTACGGAACTGTTTGTCGATAAAACTGCATGCGTAATCCGTGTGTAGATCGGTCTGAAAGTTCTGAAATCGGCAATTCAACCTGAATGAATACACTTCAATAGATGACGGGCATAGGTTTTATGTTATAAAGGTGGGTTGAGGGCTCCACACGCACCCTTCTATGGGTAAATTGGAACAAGTTAGCATCAGGTGAAGCTAATTATGTTGTCTGTTTACATTGCCGATTTATGTATCCGCGAGCATCAAAAGCCAGTATTTTCGTCAGCCAAAAAAAACTTCCGCCGTCCAAAACAATAGGCAGACCCATCAAACCCCACACCCTAACTTCGCTCTGTCTTAACATTTCTATTAGCCATTTCAACAGTCGGTTAAGTAGCAGCGTGATCTGAGCGCGTAATTTAAGTGTCTCCCGATATAAACACATATTAAGGGCCCCAGTCGGTAAATTCCCAACTACCGTGTTCGTATAAACTGGACTTTAATTATACTTGAAAAAAAATGGCAAAACAAAATGCTAAACCATAATAACACATCTTAATATCTATCTAATATATTAGAAGGTATTAATATAGTATAGTATAGTATAGAAGCCATAAAATATAAATCAACAAAGCACAGAATTTAGGTTGGGCCAAAAATGGATACATGGGTGGGTGGGCGGCTACCCCTCCCTCTAGCAAATGAAGGGCAGAGAACAGTAGATACGCAAGTAGGAAAACCAAAAATTATTCCCCGGCTTAGCAATTCTACCATACAATGGCGTATTTGGGGGGGCATGCTGCCATAGAAAGGCACCCCTCAGAAATTTTAATTTTTTAGAATTTTAGCACAATGAATCCGAAAAACTTTTTGAGGTTAACAAAATGTTACCATACCGTCGTAGGGATATTACGCTAGACTATAATGATGTTATTGATTAATTTGCAAAGTCCAATCGTCGATTCAGTTTTGTGTGAAAAAAAATTAAAAACATTACTAAAGTTGTGTTATTTGCAGAGTTATTATGAGACTATTTGAGCGATTAGAAATAAGACATTTTGTTGAAACCATTTCTAAATACCGTCGTAGTATTGCTAACAGTGTTAAAATTTTGCGGATTCCTTCATCGCGGACGTGGGCGGGTCGGAGAGGCACCCCCGAACCCCCCAATTGGGGGGGGGACATCG
Organism: Trileptium ribeirensis; assembly: GCA_030248225.1. Classification (NCBI taxonomy): domain Eukaryota; kingdom Metazoa; phylum Nematoda; class Enoplea; order Enoplida; family Thoracostomopsidae; genus Trileptium; species Trileptium ribeirensis. The sequence goes on from JASANE010001786.1 coordinate 8,518, forward strand.
GGGTCAGTGAGGCCTCGGATCCGAGAATGTACCCATGCGGCTCCCAATTTTTCCGCGAACGATTTCTGATCACTTACTACACTTTTGTACTCTTGTCTATGTTTTACTGCATGTTTTAATGCGCCCATAAAGAGAGAGCTAGTCGTTCGCCTTCTTTTTATTTATAACCTCATCCAGACCCGCAGCCACGACTTACCTAAGGGGGCACATCGATCGCTCGGGAGAGGGGGGCGCATTATCATACCTTTCCGGTTCTAATTAGTACCCGATGCATCGCATCGGTTATTTTTTTCATGTTTGTCAATAAAAAGTGGGGCCTCCGACCTCGCTGCATTTCTGCAGTGTCCCGGGTAGTTGATCCCCGACCACTCTGTGATATAACCATTAAAAACGAAGGAAACACAATCTATAAAAACATTTTTAATTCCTTTAAGCGAGGAGCGATCTATTTAGGAAATAATTTAAGCAAACCAAAACATTATTCCGTGATACGTTCGTCTGGTACCGGCCAAATTGTCTAAATATAAAAAAACATAAAGAGTATAATAAAATGAAAAAACGTCTTTACAAAAGAGTTCCAAAATATAATTCATGAAATGAACTTTCACCATAAATAGTTTTTTATAGTTATAAATATATTCAGATATGTGTCCTCAAAAAATTCACTCATATACTTATGAACATTATAAATAAATAAATATGTATTCCAGAACCGGACTATTAATAAGCAACAAAAATAATCCCTTTATTGCAAACAACAATATAATAATAATAATGAAATTAATAAAATTTTTTGAAACATATAAATAAATATAAGCTTTCATAAATTAGTTATATAAAATATATATATTTATTTACAATACAAGAATATATTATTCTTATAAAAATAAGCATATATAGAAGCAGTTATAAACAATATAATGCGTGGTCGTATGGCCCAATGGATAAGGCGCCTGCCTACGGAGCAGGAGATTCTGGGTTCGATCCCCAGTACGACCTTAATTGCTTTTTTCAAACTTAATTTATTTCTACAAACAAAACGGTCTGGCTACTCACTGGAACTATCTGTACCTACAATAACCATGCCATAATTCGGTTATAACCTTAAAGAAAAGGAAATTTTGTCAACTAATGCACTAAATTCGAGGAAATTGCGCCATTTTGGTATCAAACCCACAACAAAGCTTTATCTATGACGGTGTCTTGCGGGTGGGGAAGGGCACGTCCATTCCCCCTCCTCGCTTGGCTACGGGCAGAGCAGTAGGTGCCTCGATGAGACTGTGACTGTCTGTCGGTTGTCTCGTATGTATACAAATATTGCAACTCTTTTGTTTAGTCTTGTTGATCTTGTAAACGAGTAGTATTATAAAGCAGGAACACATTCCAGCAACAGTAATAACATGCTACCTGTGAGAAGGTTCTGTTTACCTGTCAAAACATTTATTGTACGTAAAGGCCCTATGACGAATCGGAAATAAGATCAGACCCATATATACTCCTGCGAAGCTGTAGTTCCACAAGGGTCATTAAAACAACGCTCCCAAACGAGTGTACACTCTGTGATTTAGGTAGTTCGAGTGCCGATTGTAAATTTTTAATCCGGAAGTTATATGTATCCTATATATATTTTTCATGGGATGCGATCCCTAAAAAATAGTGGGGGATGAGCATAATTTTTCTTTAGTTCTTATCCTCGGATCTTGATATCTAGGGGGGGGGTTCAACATACTCACCCCCCCCCCCGTGGAATCATCGCCCATGATATATTTCCGCAGTTTGAAAGATATATATGCAATTTTGTGCACATTATGTAAAATGCTATACAATCTAACATTATGTACAATATCAGATCCAGTTGTTTTCCCAAGGTTTGCTTATCAAGATGAACATTGCATGTATAGGCAGGTACGCGAAACCGAAAGTTAAACCACAAACACAACCAAATGAATTTTGGTTTAAAGTAACGAATTCCTATGGCAATGCTGAAGGTTTCAACAAGATTAAGTACATCAGCTTTGGGGAACAAAACACAGACTGCATATTTAAAATTATAATTTTTACCATAAGATGAAGCAATTGATTTCAATCAATATACATTATATTTCTTAGATAGTGTAAACTTGCCAATACAACTATGCTATGAAATAACCACAACAGAAGTTTTTTTCATTTGTTGTGAGACGAATTCCGAGATGTTTGCTGCATATCGCTTTCGTTTCGAGCGGTTGGAGTTATGATACATTTTCATGATCAACGCAACGCAGCATAATGCAACGTATGACAAAAAGTGAGTTCAATGGCACAGCGACAGTGACGGCAGTGACCATAAATTGTTAAATGTAGTTTTCTTGCTTCCGCTAAACAGCGCCGTACAATAAACTCTCTTGTCTCATAAATCTGTCCTTTTACTATTGTACGTGCAACTCAATGGGAAATCAATTATGCTTGTGCAGTGATAAACGCTGTTTTGAACACTGGTAGGCTTGATAATTCTTTCGGATTGGTGATATTTGAGCTCAATGTTAAGACATAAACTTCGT
>JASANE010001788.1:0-15239 GCA_030248225.1 Trileptium ribeirensis
ATTTTTGTAAGTGCACGCCCCCGCTTTCACCAACCATTAGTAATAGCTACCAGATGAAGTTCAACTATATATCAACTACTGTACTTTGTGTGAATCATTAAAGAAATCATCAATAATGGCAAATGGATTAGCGGTTAGCGACCAGAATCACTATGTCTTAGAAGCATATTAGAAAATAGAGGACTTCAATCAAAAACAGCAATTAACTGACCTCGATTCCATACGGATCAGTCTAGGTCATGTGGCAGTAATTTTTAAATAATCACTAAGTAGTGTTTACTGTTGGAAATTTCCAATTTTTTAATTTATAAAAGAAAAGAAAACATCTACTCGTATTTGCAGTAACCGTAAAAGGTTAGCTAAGGCTTCGATACCATATGCATCAAAAGCTGACATTAATAATTATGACAATTTTTCGACAAAATCGTTGTCTCTTGTACATACATGCTAAAGTGTTCGACGCCCTGTCTACGCCAGGGATTCTACCGAGAGTCAATGAATGTCTGCTCTGCGGCACAGTGTGACGCTTTTCAGCTTTGTCTTGCTAACATCAACGTTACGTCTCCGTCGTTATCGCTTTTAACAGGCTTATAACATGCTTGGTGGATTATGAACATGGCTACTCCACTGGTGTTCTTGGACGCCAAATCCATTTGTTATCCAGGTTTCTTACACCACCAAGTGCACATGAATAGGTTCTTGACTGCCAACTTCAGACCCCGTGTTCCTAGGTTCGAACATTTTTGTTTCAACATGAAATAGGGTCAAGAAATGTGTTGCTGTTTCTTTGGGCAATATATGCGATGTCTACAATCACCAGCCTCAACACGGTATCTGCTATCGATTTAATAACGTAGCACTGTCAAAAGTCTAACGCGAGCATAAATGGTAAGCTAATGATAATTTCAACCCAAGTCGTATTAATATGAAGATTTAAATAACCTAAATTAGCGTTGAATATGTTCAGAAGGCCATTTCTAAAACTTAGACATGCATTTAATCAATTTCGGATATTTAAACATGAGGCATACTAAATTTTGACTAAGAGTGTGCACGTTATTACATAACTAGAGCGCCGATATTTTTATATACTATACTATTTGGAGTGGTTTTGCATGAAATACACGCTACCATCAACTACTGTGACTCGAAATACAATATGACGTAGTAATCGATCCTTAACCTCGTTTTGAACGTCAGTCACAGTTCATATTAATAGATTTTCCGTATAAAGGAAGTTAAACTTTGTTGTTTGGTGGTTGTTGCCTTTATTTACCAAAACCGTATCTTTCGAGTAAAATATTTGTCTAGTATATTAAACGAAAGTTTGAACTTATAAATGTTTATTTTGTTGTTTAAAATTTATATTGTATACACAACTTTTTTTCTGTATAGTTATAGCGGTTATACCTGTAAACCTTTCTAAAAATGCATGCAGATGTCATTTTATATGACTCCGCGGGTGTAAAGCAAGGGGAGAAGCGTGGTTCTGTGGCTTCCAAACGATTTCGACGTTTAACGATGAGGCGTGGATCAAGCCACGAAAATGATAAAATTTCTGTTCATGCTCCAAAATATATTCTGAATTTACCCTCCCAATTGTGTCTCCTGTGCACGCCTATATAGTAGTAGTATATCGTTTATTACCGGTCATTGGATGTTGCAGCTCGAAGGGTTTTGCATCCGGAGTTAAGTCCATCATAGCGAGCCCAACCATTAAGGAATAGCCTGACTGCAACATCCTCTGCCAGCCTTATGCAAATATAACACAACATATAGCACAAATTTAAATAAACATGACTTACAAGACCAGTCAATAAACGAATTAAATCAGAAAAAGGGGGTAAATCCACTTATATTTCTGATTACATATTTCGATCAAATTTTAAAAATCTGGTTAAATCAACTTTATCGAGTAGTTTCTTGAAATTATCTGGACTAGACGCATTAATTAATGGTTGATTCATTACCCTAACTGGTAGTTGGTTCCATGCATTTACAATTCGAGCAGTTAGAAAATGATCCAAAGCGTTAGTTTTGTGTTGTGGTTTCTTAATTTTAAGATAATGACCTCTTGTGAAAGTTACACAAGACAGTTCAAACAGGTCCTTATATCCAGCAGAAAAATTTCTAACTGACTTGAAAACAACTACTAAATCATTATGCAAGCGTCTCAACTCTAAGGGCTTTAAGTTGAGATACTTAAGTCTGTCTAAATACGAAGCGTACGGCAGGCGTGCCCTGGCAAAAATACGTTTCGTAAAATATCGTTGAACATTTTCAAGCTTATCGATATTTCCTACTGTACATGGCGACCATACAGGTGATGCGTATTCTAGGATTGGGACTACATAAGACATAAAAGCAGTCAAAAGAACGTTATAATTAGAGTTTAGGAAACAGCGAAATAGCATGTTAATAATACGATAGGCCTTCTGACATATAACGGTGCAGTGAATGTCTGGCTTGAGCAGATTAGACACTGAGACTCCTAGGTCTTTGAGATAAGTGTTTACAGTTAGACTGTGATTTACTATTTGATATTCTAACTGTGGATTTTTAGATCCTATATGGAGTACTGTACATTTAGCATATGATAAGCTAAGTTGCCATTCGTTGGCCCATGAATCAACATAACTAATTGCTCGCCTAAGATTATCGGCGGCGATATGAGGTTGTGTTCGTTTCAGCTTAACATAAAGTTTTACGTCATCAGCATACAATTTGCAATGTACATTATTTAACTTTACAACAAGGTCATTGATATACAGAACAAACAAAGTAGGACCAAGAACACTCCCCTGAGGAACGCCTGACGTTACTTTCCGTTCCTCAGAAAAGCAATGATTAACCTTTACGTAGAATTTGCGGTCAGCTAGGTAAGCTCGAATCCATTCTAGTAGTTGACCTCTTATGCCATATTTAGATAGCTTTACAAGTAACTTTTTGTGCGGAACCGTATCGAAAGCTTTTGCAAAATCAAGGTAAACCACATCGACGTAGTTTCCTTCATCTACTGTAGTGCACCAATCTTTCATGCACTGAAGCAATTGAGTACAGGTTGACTTGTTTGAAACAAAACCATGTTGATTAGGAGTTATAATGTTATGCTGAGCAAGAAAGGATATGATATGGTCATTTACGGCATATTCCATGATTTTGCAGCAATTGGATATCAGTGATATTGGGCGGTAATTGAGGGGATTCGACGAATCTCCTTTTTTGAATACTGGCACTACGTGGGCTGTAAGCCACTGTTTTGGCAAGGTAGCAGTGATAAATGATTGTTCGAAAAGATGTGCCAGCGGAAAGCAAAGTGAGTTTTTCAGGTTTTTTAATAAGAATGCAGGTAATCCATCTGGAGAATGGCTTAGTTTAGAATTCAGCTTACTCATGTACTTGTGTACTGTTTGTGGCGAAAAAGCAACCCAGGTGATGGGTTTCTCGGCAGCTGTTATGTCAATAATTACAGGCAAATTATTGTTATCAACAGTAAATACAGAAGAAAAAGCATCAGCGATAATATTAGCACATATTTGATCATCTGAGGATAACGAGCCATCGGGACACTTTATCGCACTAATGCTGTTCTTTGCTGAAAGCCGGCTATTTACATATCGAAACAAGGTTTTAAAATTCCCGGTTTCGATAATGTTACGTTCTCGCTTTTTCTTGAATTGTAAAATAGCAGCAGAGCATTGTTTGGAAAACCGTTTATATTCATTAAAATTTCCAGACTGTTTTGCGGAGTGCCACAATTGCAACTTTTTATTTTGCATACGCTTAATGTAATGAGGATATTTGACAGATTGCTCGGTTGTTACAATCTGTTTCTTTGGTACAAAAAGCTCACATCCGAAATATATAACATAAAGAAAAAGTTTAAACTTATCATTAACTGAAATGACTCGATTCAAGAGTCTTTCCCAGTCAATAGAGAAAATAAACTGCTCAAAAGCTGAAAAGTTCGTTTTTGCAAAGTTGAAAGCCTCATAAGGAGTCTTTTTCCGTTCGGAAAAACTTCCTGAAACTGCAAAGTTTAAAGATAAATGATCAGAATCTGAAAGTGGTTCGTCAGCACGCACATCAAACACGTTAAGCACAGAATTAGTCATTATAAGATCAAGTGTATTTAAACCACGAGTACTAAACAAAACTAGCTGTGTTAGACCCGATATTTGTAACGAGTTGATAAAACTATCGTAGTCCTTTGCGGGCGGATATGTGAAAGATTCCCAATTTATCAGCGGATAGTTAAAGTCACCTATCCAGGTAACAGGCCATGGGACATCGCTGTAAATCTGTATAAATTCAGAGAGTAGCTCAGAGGCGATTATGTCGTAATTTGGAGGTCGGTATGCGCATAACAGGCGATGCTTTGTTGGAATATGTAAATCTATGCCAATCACTTCTAATCCGTTGAACCGGGGATCGATAATTGAGACAGGCGAAAATGTAAGGTTTTTATTAATAAAGAAAGCGACCCCGCCACCTCGGCTGCCTTTTCGATCCTTACGATAAATATGGTAGGTCGGACAATCAAAAAGTGAGTTCTGAATATCGCTGTGTAACCAAGTTTCTGTAATAGCTACAATGGAATATGAGCTAGAATTTAGAATATATTCTAAAGCCGTAATCGTTTTGTGATGCACTAAGCTCCTTGCATTTAAGTACTTACACTTAATTAAGCTTTTGTTTATTTGCGGGTCCCTGGGCATACTCGTTGGATTTACCCCATTTATTAGTTTTTCGACACTGTAAAGACCTTATTATTTCGAGTAACGTTATAAGAAAATTTTTTATTCCGTGTACCACCGCGCATTTTGCCTGTAGCGTGGCGGCTGCATCTTCTAAAACAAACCAGTTTTTCATCGAGTACTACGAAGTATGTGTTTGGTGTTGGGTCTGCGTTGTCATTAAGCTCTTTCGCTTTGTGACGAAGTGCATAACATTGCTGACGATCCTTGTCATTCATTGAGCGTCGGGTGAAGATCCTTTTGTATCATCACAGTTTTTCAGCCGCCTAGCCTGTTGTAGGACAGATTTTACAACATAATACGACTGTAAATGAAGCTTGAGGAGCCGCGGAGATATTCGGCGTTCGACGTTGCCACTATGATTTCGCACTTCTAGTGTTCCCATTCGAAAAACTTCCGTAGTAGTAGTCGATGGGTCGAGACGGCGTAGTAGGTTATTGACAGCGTTGATATCATCGCCGGCTTCTTTCATACCAGAAACTACGACGCTGCGGCGATGCATTTCTTCGTCGCTCCCGTGTTGAGTAACGATGGCCTGTTTTGGAGCGATGTAGGAGATACAACGTTAGCGAAGGTAGAAGAGTTAGTAATATTCGGATTCGACGCATTCATAGAAAGCGTCTCATTTGATGGAGTCGATGATCCTACCTGGAAGCCCAAGGTCGTCAATTTATTTACAGTGTTCGCTATGCAGTCAATTTTTGCCGCCAAAATAGCAATCTATGTGTTGCCCATAGAAATCTATATATGTATAGCCCTTACCACATATGTAGTGTACATATTGTGAACACCATAAAAATTGCTGGAATAGTGTTTGTCAAACCCTGCGGAATCATTGTAGGAAAGTGAAAAAATACCTGATCAAAATGTAATTTTTGAACGATTGTAACCGTTTTGAACTGTATTAATATTGCGTTGGTTTTTAAATAATTAGTCTTGTAGTCTTAGTTATAGCAAAACGAAAGCATCCCGGAGGGACGTAAATAAAGTCGTGGTGAAAGAACGCTGTCAAATTTTGAGCCAATTCTACTTGCGGAAATAAATTGTATAGCAGGACCACAGCAACTACAATCAGTGTCCTGCGCACCACTTCGGCTCACTTATACAACGACCTTGAAATGACTTGTCAAAACTTGTCCCGTTACCAAATGCCTGCGTTGTGTTATTCGTTTGTCTAATAAATGTTCTACATTTCGGTTGTTTACCCTTGATCACTACCTCCTTTGTTAAAATACATCCAAAACAGTGTATAGTTATAATATTTATTTATATAACGATATCAATAACACCAAGAGTGTATTAGGGAAGTGTATGACACTTCCCTGCACTCACATGTTAGCCCGTGTTTGATAATACGTGCGTTTTCGGCCTGACCCCCCCCCCGTTTCTGGGGGTCGAGATGCCTCGACCCCCAATTTCTGGGGGGTCGGTGTATCAGCAGCTGCTTATAACACGACCCCCCCCCAAAAAAAAGAAAAACTTGGGGGTCCGAGCTACCACACCCCGGAACCGGGTGGGGTCAGACCGAAAACGCTCGTATCATCAAACACGGGCTAACATGTGAGTGCAGGGAAGTGTCATACTCTATCCTAATGCACTCTTGATAACACTAAAAATGAGTTTCCAGTAATATATTCCGGTTTCAGGTGCGGCAGTTGCTTCATTAATAGAAAAAAAGTGAGCAATATTTCCTAGTAAACCGAACAGGCAACTACCTCAACCCTATCCTCTCTGTTACTGGTTGTTTTATACAATTGTCTTTATAGTTGCAGTTCAGGCATATCAATATAGCATTGCTTCACTGTATGTAATTGTCACTCTATATATTAATGACTATGGCATAAAGAAAAATATTTAGGGAACCATTTGAACTAATTAATTTTTTATTTTGGTTGAATAATGACTTTTTAAGCGCAGTACTGCAATCACACAAAGTGCAGTTATATTTAAAGTACAATTATATTTAAAAATTTATAACACAAGGCCATGTGATAATTTAGTAATGGTTTAATTGGCGTTTATGCACTGTTAAATACAAACATTTAAATGGAAAATTATCGCCGTTGAGTTTATCATAAAGATAATGGTAAACATTAATTATTTTCGTAAAGTACGTTGGTGTTTGTATAGTAGCGATGCCCTGTTGTGGACATCTAACATTGCTCTTAGAGTTACACCCTATACAGATACAGTTGCAACTGGATGTGACAAGTAAGTTACACTAAACCTCACATTTAAGAATAAAATTTACGAATAAACCTTTATCTGAAAATCTAATTTATATTATTATAATGTTAATTATAATAAATAAAATGCGGTATCAATCGTGCTAAAAATCGTTAACTATATGAACAATAGTTGTTTTTCAGAAAGTATAATTTTTTTCAATACCATTATGACAAACATTCATATCACTAATTTATCCATGGCTCTAAGATTGATAATACAAGAATATACAAAAGTACACGGTTTTGCATTGATACCGCTCACGAGCGTTATCAGCATGACACAAGAAGAAATCAAAACTTTCTGATGGAATCTCTTTTTACTATGCAAACCAGCTTATGTACCAAATGCTTTCAGGGCTTCAAAAGGTGGAGCAATAGTTGGTGCGAGCGAGTGAAGCAATATATAATCCATCGTACTGTATAATTTTATCGTTACAGTGCAGTTTTCACTAAGGTAACTGCTGTTCATTTTCATTTATGGCTTTTTTACTTTCAGCCCGCGTTGACTTTGTACCGTTGGAGTCACGAGAGTACCAAAATTCAATAATATACCAAACACAACGGTCGAGTAAAACTATAATGTAATGTCGTAAGCAATGTCACATCCTAGCAGCTTACTTCGAAATTAGCAATTGCTACGTGATCAAACCGGGTCCAGCATTGTACACAATTATATTCTCCTCAATTTAGTATCCCATATAAAGATTATTTACTATTGCTTGCATTTATCGACAGTAGCATTTCGCTTGCGAACACGTTTATGTCTTAAACTGTTGTATAAGAGAACAGTGAAAGACTGTTGAATTTTGTTAATAAACACAGGACGTTTTACTGATGTGACAAGTATCAACATGCGTTTTGTGACTAATAACAATTTCCTTGGACAAAATTATTTAATATATTTTGATATATTGTAACATCGACGCTGTAGTAATAATTTGACAGTGGCATTCGTTTTGTTACGATGAGTGGCAGGACGTTTTTGTTTGTTATAGTTATATATTAGTATTTCACTAATATTTTGTGATTGTTGTAAGCCGTTTTTGCCAACTTGTGCCGAATGGACCCTGCAAACATTGTGGTGTGTTAACTAAGGTTGTAGTATGGCACGTGTTTGGAAGGGGGTTATCATTCGCTCGTTTTGCAAGGTTCATTAAAGAATCGAGCATGAGCACCTACACCTAGTTAGATCGGGTCGTTTGGGCACGTCGCTTTTAATCGTGCAAGCCAGGCCCGATCCTGATGTCGGCTTCAGTTTGTCAGACTTGCACGATACACAAGTGACTTGGGGCATGCTGCTAAAAACAGGATATTGTTGGCTGAAGCACCAACGAACTGGAAAATACAACGAGGCCGTTACAATGTTGAGTTGAAAAAACTAGGTCACATCAAACAGTAAAATGGCTCGGTGCTGCTGAGTTAATTTATAGCGTTCACCAGAAGTGCAATGATTACATATAGAAAGGAAATTGATAAAGTGCATGATACATGACGGTGGCTGGAAGCCCTTGATAGTAAACTCTTAATGGGTTGGTTTATCAAATTACGAGTGCGTGCGCCAAATCTACGTTTCGCATCTACAATTTTGTTTATTGAAAATTGTCTACTTTACGGATAAATTACTTAGCTAGCGAGATTTAATAATTGTACGCAAATTTCCTTTTAGAGTCGTTTCGTTTAAACGAAGATCAGTAATAAATCTTTACAAAATTGACGCTTTTTTGTAACTATAAAAATCTTAACAAAGAATTGTTGTTAAGTGCTATATTGTTATCCTTGCAGCGCATGCGCAGCTATAATCATCTATTTAGTATTTATCATGTGCAAAAGGTGAATAGCACAAAGGTCACTATGGTTACCAAAGCAGCTGAGCTGGATGGAGAGGGTGGGCTTCAGCTGATGGATGCGTTTCAAAGGTGGCTAAAAATTTGGCTCTATATTAATTGCAAAATGAATGTGACATTTTTTATCATAACAGGCCGCTCGAGTCGGCGCCGCAGGGCTGGTACAGAGACCCCTTCACACCTTCCACTCAGTAGCTGCATGGCTTTATACCTGTAGCTCGAAAGAAAAAAGATGTCATTTCAATTGCAACTACTGGCTTACATTTTGGCAGTTATATTTTGGCCTTAAAATTAGTGCTCATGAGATTTCTTTCGCGAGTCTTACTATAAATGCGCATTATATAAGGGAATTTCAAGTCAAAGCGCTTCTGTAATTTTGACTTTAATTAAAATTTTTTGTCACCATGTTTCGTTATCTCGTTATCAGTGGGTTGCTTTCCTCGTCAAGCTATTGTCTAAACCAAATGTAGCCTTCTAGTTGGTTTAATTGGTTACCCACTAGTCTTGATTCCGAGATGGTTCCACGGATGTTAGTCTGCAGCTAACCAAAAATATTCTAGGTTCAGCTTTGTTAGCCAACACAACATCATACATATGCACTTTCGGATGTTTGTCCGGAAGAGGCAAATTTATAATTTCAATGTTCAGATGTTTGTAAGGATCGAAGTTATAACGCACGACTATGGCTATTTTACAGTATGCAATAAAAGCGAATGCTTTAGCTCAAAATTTGTATTTAGCTTAGTGAAACTCGATGCATGTAAGGAACATCCTTGTGAAGCTCTACCGATACTGTTAAAGCTCCAAGTAACATTTAACGTTTAGGAGCAGTACAAAACGTATGAATAAGAACAGTCAAGTATGCGGGTTGGATTGGGTTTCCTACGACTTAACCTAAGACTAAATGTTGAGCCCTTGATTTATTGCGATTCAAAAATAACTGGTTTGTTAAGGAGCTTCACTTGTGGGACGAAAGTGAACGAGGGGACGTGACCTCAAAATAAAGTTGGGTTTTAAAAGTTCTGCTAAACATTTTGTTGTGTTATTATGAACAAATGGTATACTCCTTAGTTTGAGCACTACTATCCGAAACTTCAGTGTAATCGTAGAAAACTTAAAAAACTAAACTGTAGTAGCGTACGTTACAAAATGCATGTTCAAGCTGTACATACAACCGGTAAAAGCGGCACAGTAAATAAGCGCCATGACCACTACACCACGTAATAAATAATAATAATTAATATTAATAATATGTTTAATCGTAAATATAATCCATTGCCCATTGTCCATTATATTGTGTTCAAAAAGATGCACAAATCCGTGAAACTTATATTATCCGTTACTACTTCGGAGCTAGGCCCAGTCATAAAATAACCGAGATTAAAAATTTATATATTCACCGTTGGCCGCTCTGTTCATACACCGTAGGTAATTACAACCATTAATTATTGGGGGTTAATTTGTCTATTGGATTGCAATTTATAGCTGATCATTTCGTCTGATAACACTGAATTAGGTCATGTATAAATACTGAGCACGGTATCAATATTATGGCATGAAAATTTTACACTTTCAAGAAAAAAATCCATGTTTGATAAAAGCGATGAATTCAGTTTTTCTTAAATGACATTGCTCAATAAAACTGAGTATTCTGCTGGGAGATTATCCTGTTACGTTGTGGGCGGCTCTAATATAACTTTCTATTACAGCAACGACAAAGCTCATGAAAGGATAGATATATCTCTTTAACATATTTTTTTACATTTAATACGTTTAAGTATTGAAACATACCGGCTTACATATTTGTATCTAATGTATCTTTTTCGCGATCAATGATTAATCAATGACCATTTTTAAGCTAAATTCATTAAAAAAATCTTTGCTATTCAACTCCTCCGTAATTTAATCGGCCAACGTCGCTGTGGCTTCTATTGTCGGACATTCAGACGCCGCCACCACCAATTGCGCCCGGGCCGGAAGTCCTTGATAGAGCAGCTGCCGCAGAACTTAATCGTCGACGGCGGACTGTTAGGCACCCAGGAGTTACGGCATGTGACAGAGGAGTAGATTTGGCTTGCGGCCGTTTAGTCCTTCGGCGTTAATAAAGGGTTGTTGCATACCCGTTTGTTCGGATCCGGAAAGTCGTTTGACCAATTCTTCGCGGAGGGCATCGTAGGGTTTGTCGGTCATGGGCTTGATCAGAAAGTCGCGGACTTCGGTGGCGCGCTCCGGGGCCATGGACCCAATGATGTAGTTGAGCTTTGTCTGCTCCACCACGATCCGACGGGTTTCAAATTGTGCCTCGACTTGAGAGGACCACAACTCGGGGTCAGCAGGCCAGAGTGGGGTAAGCTTGGTCGATGCACTAGCAACCATTGGTTTAGCCACCTCGCCATTCGTGTCCATCATCGCTAGAGGAGAATCGCTCTCAACGTTAAAATGCAAAAAGAAAAACGTTAGGAAGCGAGAAAAACAAAGCCGCGACGTTAGCACGAAACAAACATAACTATGGAGTCAATGACTAACCCAAGCGGATAAAGCTGGTTTACGATGAAAAAACGTAAAAAAATCGGGTTCACTCATGTAGCTCTAGGTTGCGTTGCAAGAAGTAATATGAACTACCAGTTTATTGTTAAAATGTACAACTTATATACACAGAACTTATTTGCATAATTATATGACTAATAGCGGGGGCGCAGATGATTGCATCATGAAATATTGCATCAGAAAGTCATCACCATTCATGATCAGTCACATCAGCATGCTGTGTTCATTGTGAGGACGCCACATATTCTTGCAATACGTATAAGATATGTTACTCTCTTAAAATTTGCATTACGTTACAATCTTACATATAATGTATGACACTGTTATGTTACAATATGCCAAGAAAATCACACAAATATATAAATTTGCATGGCGAACAAAACATACATTATATGCACGACCATTAACACTTTATTTGTATGAAATTGCATGTAAAATGTATGATTTACTACACATAATTTTGTATGAAATTACATACGTCATATGTATGATTAGTAGTGAAGCTCACTTGCGAGCCAGAATTCGAGTGGTGAGAACAATCCCCCGAAGTCTGTTGTAGAAAGCACACACAAACAAAGCCTACACACAGTACGCAGGTGCAGCATTATATTAACCGTGAGTGGTGAGTCATAGTTACGCCCGCCTCTTTTGATAGTCAACGTATGCAGTAGACAAAACATCATACAACGAGTACAAAAACAATCAACTAACAATTTAATAATTCAATAAAACCCTAAATTGACCGTGAAAAGAACGTTAAAGAATTCAAACCGACACTTGAAAAAAATCTCATTTTTCATAGCAAGTATGCGGCGAAAGTGTCAAAAATATTTGCCACACAATATTTTTGACATTCGCAATCACCTTGTTGGCCCAGAAAACACCATATCCGACACTAAAACCAACAATAAGCGCACATTTAGGTGCATTTCCCACGACTTTTCACCAAATATTAAATTTGGCGCCTACTTTAAGCTTATAGACTCCAGATTGGGAAGTAGTTGAAAAACTTGTTATATATCATTGGAAAGCCCTGGTAAAGCTACATGGAATAGGCCTATTAGTTTGCGGTTACCTCGTTTACTTATTGAGCAAAGTCGCAAAAACTGGAGTGGGTGCCCGAAAATGGGCCAAAATGACGTCATTATGCCCAATAACTTTTCCACGGGAAAAAATTCAAAAATCGGGTTCCGTCACTACTTCTAAATCGACCATTGCGGTTCGAATGATCTATCTTGCATCAAAATCAGCCCAACCGTTATCGAGATCCAGGTGCGACACACAGACACACACAGACAGGACCTCCTCAACCCCCTCCAAAGCCAAAATTGAAAATTCTCGCTCCACTCGAATACAATTAAGACTTTATTTGTATGAAATTAATTATAATAAATGTGTGATGATTTTCACATAAGTTTGTATAAAATTACATACGTCATATGTATGATTATTAAAACCTTATTTGTATGAAATTACCCTTAAATATGTATGGAAATGTATTCAGTATTTGTGTGCAATCACAACCAGTGTAGGTGCTGTTAATTACACAGGATATTATCCAGAATTTAACATTATAATCCTAGAGATCAAGGGGTCACTAAAGATGGGAACAGTTTTTGAACAGCATTGGCATTTGGCAATCAAGGAATACTCACTCGGCTTTTACTATTATACTTCTATTCGTATATTGCTTTATTTTTATTTACATTTAGTTTTTTGACGTATACCAAATAAATTTTAGATGCGTTCTATATTACTACGCGAGCGGGAGTGTTCTAAAAAGTTTTATGGTAATTTTGTTAAATTAATCGTAATGATGCATACCTATTGTGCAAAGTTTGTGTCGCATTTTGCGAACTCAAAAAAGGCATACATTTCCTCTGAGAATCTATTTTTTCTTTCCAAACCAATAAACAGAAGTTATGTAATTAACAAAGTACTTAACTGAATATCATGTTAATGGGGGGCGCGGTTCTATGTTGATGGAAAGGCCTTCAACCTGTCAGAGGGGGTCGCCCGATCTTCGGAGGCATAGTCTCGAGGTGGTGCGGTCCTCGGACCTCCAATGTGTTCAGCATCTGTGGTGCCGTCAGAAGGAAGAATTGGACCACCTGTCAGGGGGAGCCGAGCTGGGGAAGGGTCGGTACCACAGGCTATCCGCCTATGCGCAAGTATCCCTTGCGTCAACCCAAAGTCGCCTCTTGGGTCTTGTTGTCCCAAGGGTCAACCCCTTGGGACCCCAAAAAATTTTTTTCTTCAAAATTAGATTTTTACCCACCATTCGACGCGGCTTACCGAGCTGAATACAATGGCATATTGTTAGCTGAACCCGATAACCGAAACCTAAGTTATGGTCAAAAATTATCGAAGGCTGAGAGGCTCAGCAATTGAACAGTTTTTGGCCATAACTTAGGATACTTTTATCGCGTCTCCTTAAAAATCACACCTTTATACTCAGCTGGTCAAGCGGCGTCGAATGGCGGATAAAAATCCAATTTTTAAGAAAAAAATTTTTGGGTTCCCAAGGGACCCGTGGGACCCAAAAAAATCGAAAAAATCTAAAATTTTAAAAATTCAATTTAAAATGATCAGGAGAGGTCTGGTGGATCACAAAAATACCAAAATTTCCAGAATCTGACTATTTTTTGGGCAAATGCAGGCTGATGGGGGAGGGATAATGGAATAGACCAAAACAACTAAGTTCGCGAGTTAGATGGGGATTCCCAAGACCTAGGCTATTCCTAAGTGTTATTTAAGATGGTCAACTTAGACTATGGCGATGGCTTAGGCTTAGCATATTGAGGACGAAATACAGTTAACTTCAGCCCTGAAAGTTACACTGGCCCATTTACAAATATGTAAGCAAGAGTTACTTGTAAACATCAGCTCACATATTAAGCCTGAATGGGCACTACTCCGGGTACTCGGATACGCTGAGTTGGGTACCCGAAATCTCGGGTACCCAGGCAGGGTATCAGGTACCCGAGTACCTGAGCATTTTTTATTTTGACTCCTACTTAAAATTATATTTCACACTGTATGACTGGAACATGATGTCTTTTTACTTAGGAAAAACAGATAACTGAAACACGAAGTATTGCCGTTCTAGCACTTTGCAGAAAAATCGTGGGAATACTATTGACATGAACAGCAATAGTCAATGAGATAACAGCAACCACACCAGCCAGGATAATTTTTATTCTTGTTAAACCTATAGTCGATGAATACTGAGCGAATATGCTTAAAACTGAACCATTTATTTATATATTCATTATAATTTATGAGGTCTTTATCATTATCATATTTTTATTCCAGCACTTTTTCAGTTTTATTGACAGTTTCACAGTCGCGGAGACAGATGCGGGGTCCACATAATAGTTATATCAATTTGTGCTAAAGCAGTTAAATATAGCTTCGAATAAATAGCTACGGATTTGCCCATGCAGAGGTCCTCAAATATCAAATACTATTGCGGACGTAAATCGTTAGAGCATTAAGCATACAAGAATGCCTGACAATCGAAAATTAGCATGGACAGAGGACTTTATCGGCTATCAGCCAGGTTCCGAACGAGCTAAGATATCCATACTCGAGTAAGCTTAAGTGCTAATCTAGCCTTAGTAAGTATAGATGAAAAGCTATATTACCGTTTTCAATAGTCTAATCACGAAATTTAGTCAGAACTGTGATACTTATATGACACAAGAATACCCTAAGCTTTTAATAGGTTGGGCAACCGACATCGGCCTACATTTCACCCAGAGCTGATTTTTCAACCAAATAACGTAACACTTTTTAAGCTTGCTTATTTTAGGGTAAAATCTGATATTGAATGCTATAGTATATAATGGCTGCTATCATTT
>JASANE010001789.1:0-32787 GCA_030248225.1 Trileptium ribeirensis
GTATTGCTCTATCTGTGTTATTTAATGAAATAACTTGGCCTCATATCGTGTATATAGCACATCCATTACAAAACCTTAACCTATTTTACGGTTTTGATTCTTCTTTATAACCAACTACATTTTCATAACAATTTTATATAAAAATAATTATAAATCATTAAATGCAACTGTATTAAATTTGTATGAATAATGCAAGACTACTGAAGAATAGTATAGTCGCTATTTACGATTGATTGAAATCATTGGTGAACCAACTAAACAAATACGAGGAACCTACAGCATAAAATAGGACGTAAAAATGTAGCGTTGCATTTTGCAGGTTAGTCAATTTTAAAATCATTATCAAACACAGGTTCCCAAGATAAAAACGTCTTATATATGGTACCTTGTGCGACCTAGATTTAAGAATCGACCTTAAAAGTTGTTTATCGGAAGTAAGTTGTCAAATTTAGGGTTGCTAGCATTAAAACAAGAACCATCGGGTTTTCCTAAAAAGCGCACATATTATGGTGCTTTGAAATGTCATTGTCTTATAAAAATATTTAATCTATTTAAATTTAACGACGGTGGTTGTACGGGTGCATGTATTCCTTTAATATACATCCGAAAGGTATATGCGCGAATTTCTCATTCGTTATTTTTACGTATGTTTGTCTAAGAGGTCATAAAAAATTTATCGAAAAGTGTAACACTCGTACAAAATAGCAAAAGCCTTGCCTTGTCGTATTACTGTATAGTCGTTTTTCAGCTAACTACCCAATAATGGTTAAAGTATACTAAGATTTTTTGGGTTTGGGGTATCGGTAATACGAACAACCATCAATCACTGTATACTTGCGATTGCCTCATTGCCTGGTGGCATCTTAACAGCTGGTGTCCCACAAACATACTTACGGGTAACTACATATCAAGTTAAGGCAAAGTATATGAGTATAACGACCGCTCTACAATTTTTATTACGAGTAACTGGTTCCTGACTTTAGACGTTGATATTTTCGGTATAAGCAAACAATTAGTGATTGCGGTGAACGCTTTCTAACACAGGTAAAACCTCGGAATGTTGTGTCATGTTTATTTATAAATCGTAACTATGTAAATGTTGACTGATTTTCAAAAACTTAAAGTTAAATTTAGTTTTCGCCACACATCGAAAACATCTACAAAGTAATTTGTGGAGCTAAATCGAATTGAGAAATCTTTCAACCTTAACATAATTTTGGGAGGAAAATACATCTGTGAAATTGAGCTGATTTTTTATTTTATTTAAAATTTGGCACTGCTTCCAAAAATCGAGCCAACGCCGCGGTTGTGTTTTTCGAAAAAGCATCATAAAGGTGATGAAAAGTATATACTACAAATAAACATGTTATCCGATGCAAAGCCCGATTACGTTGTACGTAGTACATTCTTTTAGTGTAATACTATTGTTGTTTATTGACTGCTGTGTAAACAAAGCGGGTCTTTTCGGTTATCCCCCCAGCCGGAATTTCGTCAAATTTGAAGATACAGATAAAATTTTGGTACAAATAGATTCAGCTCGACGAGCTGGTTCAGAAAATACCCGTTTTACCGACACCCCTGCCAAAATTTTTTTTTCGATTTTTTGAGGTCCCAATGGTCCCAAAAAATTTTTTCTTTGGAATATGGTCATATTGGGCACCATTCGACTCGGGTTAATAAGACAAGTCGACTAGTGTGTGGCAGAAATATAATGCAGGCCAAGCCGTTCTGGTTATGCTAAGCCTAAGCATTAGTCTTAGCCTAAGCTAAGGTGTTTATATGAGACATACTAAGCCTAAGTCGGGGGCTGCCGCCCCTGAACTCCCGCTCTACGCTGCTCTTTTTTCTAACGTTATAACGTACGGCCCATCAGGGGTACTTGGACCCTCATAACTTTCTAACCGTGGGATAGATTTCAACGATTTACACACCAATCGACTTGTCCCATCACGCCGAGTCGAACGGTCCCAATATGACCATATTCCGAAGAAAAACTTTTTAAGTTCCCAAGGGGGACCTCAAAAAATCTAAAAAAAATTTGTCAGGGATGTGGGTAAATTCTGAACCAGCTCAACGAGCTGAATCGATTGGTACCAAAATTTTATCTGTATCTTCAAAATCGACGAAATTCCGGCTTGGGGGATAACCGAAAAAACCCAACAAATCTACTAATAACAATGTATTCATACAGATCGTTTGTGAGCAGAAGATTTGTGGCCTGAAATTGAGCGAGAGTGATCGGATTGAGCTTTTGAAGACGGCGGAGCTTCTTTTTGGAACTGATAACGCGGTTGTAGTGAGTCGCTCTCGCATCGATTGCACAGAAAGTGACCGGTGCCCATGTCTTGGTGCCAATTATTGTTATCGCTATGTTCCGAAGTGGCACCGCATTTGGCACACTCCAACCGTTGAGGAAGAGGAAGCACGACTGCAGCATTTGACTCGCAGTATTGCTGATTTGCTATGGCTTCTGGAAATGTACATTCACAAGTAACATTTTATTATTGGACCATACAGTCCTGCACGCCACATTGATGGCCAGATTCCTAATGCTTTGCTACTTTGCGATTACGAGGTTCTGATGCTATAAAGAACACTCAGCGCCACTCGACATCAAACCAGACTCATCGACTCGCGTTCATCCATATAATTGATTTTTTATGGTTGTGCAATTTTTTATCGAGCAGGTACCCGCCAAAAATTTATCTTCGAGCACACATTTACAGCCTATTTTTCAGCCTGCCCATTATAACACATAGGAAGCATTATATTAATAACATAAATTAATAAGTACTTCCATGGTTGTTAACAACATGTTTAAAATTAAAGCCATGCCTGTTTAAACAATATTAAACATGTTGTAAACCCGCTTTTTAAGACTAGTAAATGCAGCAGATTCGGTGAATTTCGCGCATCTATTGTAATATAGGAAGTAAATAGGGATAGTTTTTTGTTGTTTAAAGTTTACATCACGCCATTGGTTACAAAGCCCATGTTATTACGTTTAAAATAATATAATATTTTAATATCTCAGAACACTTATATTTCAGAAAACATTGAGAACTCAGCGGTTCCAGTGAAACACCCAACTCAGTCATAGCAGATTTTTGATTCAGACTTAATTTCAGGATACTTATAGCACAAACATATTGAAAACGTTGAAATCGTACTAAATTGGCCATCACTGATTAGTGTAATCCAAAGAATATAGAATACATTTTATGGTGAAGGTGTTTTACGTTTTAATTTCTTAAACTACATTTATATATCGTTGCAGAACAGAACTGTGCAGCCAAAGCTTCAGATACCACAACACAAGCTCACACGCGGTCGGGTCATTCCAAAAACTCGTAAAGCGACCTATTATGACGACAATTGAGCTCTTCGGTCTGCCAAACCAACAGTTTCAAATCTGGGCTTTGTCAGAAAGAAGAGAGGTACTTATAAAATAACTCATCATTCTGCAGCGTCCACGTTATAATGTCCTCGCTGTTTGGATCTTTGGTCTCCTGTAGCCGGTGACCCTGCCGTATAGACAGTAAGGGTCGCACCCATACCGCAAAACAGTTTCTGCGGGTATATGACACACGTTAGCCAATCCATCTTTGTTTACGGTGTCGTATACACCCTTAGCTACATTTTCGCCCGAATTAAAAGTAGCGGACACCGTCTGCAGTTAATGCGGTGTTTTAGTCAGTTGTGCTGTGTAGTGTTTCGTTAATATCGATCTCTCTAAAGACCATTTGCATGTTGACGAGATTATGCCGCACGCCGTTAATAAAACTACAAAGAAATACGGCGTGCTTGCCACCGAAGGCAATATCCCTAGCTCGTAAGCCTTGAAAAATATTTTTAAAAACATAGGGTGTCTAAAACATCGTGTAGTCGACAGTGTGTCTGACACTGTGTGACGTACATAGTTTCCAAATATAGGGGACATTACAACGTGAACGCCGCATTATTTGGGCAGCTTTGAAATTTATAGCGACATATTAGAAAAACAAGCGAGCTCTTCGGTTTGCGCAAGCAACATCCAAAATCTGGGATAACTTAGATAAACTAGCCTAACGTAAAGGTATAAAATGGCTCATCATTATTTGGGCAGCTTTTGAAATTTACAGCGACTTATTAGAAAAACTAGTGAGCTCTTTGGTTTGCACGAGCAACGCTCCAAAATCTGGGGCCCACCTGGGCAAAAGATGATAGCGTATAGGTATAAAATGAATCATATTTATTTAAGCAGCTTTTGAAATTTAAAACGACCTATTAGAAAAACAAGTGAGCTCTTCGGTTTGCGCAAGCAACAGTCCAAAATCAGGGCCCACTTAGATAAATTACCTTAACTCATAGATATAAAATTAGTCGTCATTATTTGGACAGCTCTTGAAATTTATAGCGATCTATTAAAAACATGTGAGCTCTTCGGTTTGCACGAGCATCGCTCCAAAATCAGGGGCCCGCCTGGACAAAAGAGGTAAGCGTATAGGTATAAAAGGAATCATGTTAATTTAAGCATGCTTTGAAATTTATATAGAGCTATAAGAAAAAATTGAAAAAAATTAACGAATTTTGGACATAATTTGAAATTTATAGCGATCTATTGTAAAAACTGTGGAGCTCTTTGGATTGCACAAGCATCAGTCCTAAATCTGGGCCACCTGATCAATAGAGGTTAACCTATAGGTATAAAATGACTCGTTATTATTTGGATAGCTTTTCAAATTATATAGAGACCTATTATAAAAACATGAGCTCTTCGGTTTGCGCAAACAACAGTCCAAAAATCTGAGCCCACCTGGACAAAATAGATTAACGTAAAGGTATAAAATGACTCATTACTGGTTGAGCAGTTTTTGAAAATTATAGCTGCCAATTAGAAAAACAATTGATGTCTTCGGTATGTACAGTCAATAGCCCAAAATCTGGGCCAAGCTGAAGAAAAGAATTTAACGTATAGGTATAAAATGACTCGTCATTATTTGGACAGCTTTTGATATTTATAGCAACCTATTAGAAAAACAATCGAGCTTTTCGGATGGCATAAGCATTAGTCCAAAATCTGGGCCCACCTGAACAACAGAGGTTAACATTATAGGTTTAAAATGACTCGTTATTATTTGGGCAGATTTTGGAATTTATAGCAACTTATTAGGAAAACAATATAGCTCTTCGGTTTGCGCAAGCAACAGTCCTAAATCTGCGCCCACCGGGACAAAATAGGTTAACGTAAAATTATAATGACTTATCATTATTTGGACATCCTTTGAAATTTATAGCAACCAATCAGAAAAATAATGGAGCTCTTCGGTTTGCACCAGCATTTGTCCAAGATATGGGCCCACCTGGATAAAAGAGGTTAACGTACAGGTATAAAATAAGTCATGTTTATTTAAGCAACTCTTGAAATTTGTATACTTCTCTAAGAAAAAAAATTGACCTCTTCGGATTGCAGAAGCATTAGTCCAAAATCTGGGCCCACCTGGACAAAGGAGGTTATCGTATTTTGGGTGGCGTTTGAAATTTATAGCAACTTATCAGAGAAACAATTGGACTCTTCGGTTTGCACAAGCATGACTCCAAAATCCGGGTCCACCTGGACAAAAGAGGTTAACGTACAGGTATAAAATAAGTCATGTTTATTTAAGCAACTCTTGAAATTTGTATACGGCTCTAAGAAAAAAATTGACCTCTTCGGATTGCAGAAGCATCAGTCCAAAATCTGGGCCCACCTGAACAATAGAGGTTACCATATAGGTATAAAATGACTCGTTATTATTTAGATAGCTTTTCAAATTAATAGCGACCTATTATAAAAATAATTGAGCTCTTCTGTTTGCGCGAGCAAAAGTCCAAAAATCTGTGCTCACCTGCACAAAATAGATTAAATTAAAGGTATAAAATGACTCATTACTAGTTGAGCAGTTTTTGAAATTTATAGCGGCCAATTAGAAAAACAATTGATGTCTTCGGTATGTACAATCAACAGCCCAAAATCTGGGCCAAGCTGAACAAAAGAAGTTAAGAAGTTAACGGATAGGTATAAAATGACTCGTCATTATTTGGACAGCTTTTGACATTTATAGCAACCTATTAGAAAAACAGTCGAGCTTTTCGGATTGCCCAAGCATAAGCCCAAAATCTGGGCCCACCTGGACAAAAGAGGTTAACGTATAGGTATAAAATAACCCGTCGTTATTTGGACAGCTTTTGAAATTTATAGCAACCTAATAGAAAAACAATCGAGCTCTTCGGATTGCACAAGCATAGGTCCAAAATTTGGGCCCACCTGGACAAAGGTGGTTAAAATTATAGGGATAAAAGCACTCGTTATTATTTGGGCAGCTTTTCAAATTAATAGCGACCTATTATAAAAACAATTGAGCTCTTCAATTTGCGCAAGCATCAGTCCTAAATCTAGACCCACGTGGATAAAAGAGGTTAACGTATAGGTATAAAATGACTTATTATTATTGGACCAGCCTTTCAAATTAATAGCAACCTATTATAAAACAATCGGGTTCGTCGGTTTGGGCAAGCATCAGTTAAAAATCTGGGCCCACCCGAACAAAAGAGGTAACGTATAGGTGTGGAATGGCTGGTGATTATTTGGGCTGCTTCTGAAAATTTTACCGACCTATTAGAAAAACAATTGAACTCTTCAATTTGCGCAAGCAACAATCTAAAACCTGGGCCCACCTGGACAAAAGAGGTTAACGTACATTTATAAAATGAGTCATGTTTATTTAAACAGCTTATGAAATTTATCGACAGCTGTAAGAAAATAATTGAGCTCTTCGGTTTGCACAAGGAACTGTCCAAAATCTGGGTCCAGCGGGACAAATAAGTTAACGTATAGGTATAAAATGGCTCGCCATTGTTTGGACAGGTTTTGAAATTTTTAGCGACTTATTATAAAAGCATTTAAGCTGTTCCTTTTGCGCAGGCAACAGTCTAAAATCTGGGCTGATGTAAAACATGTTTACGTACAGGTATAAAATGGCTTAACATTATTTGTCCAGCTCTTTAAAATTTATATAAGCGACAAAACAGACGTATAAATTTATTGGTGACTCGGTGGATCAGCAAATTTAACCAGAACCGCATTATACGTTCGTATTGTCGTACAAATTTTCCC
The DNA here is from genome assembly GCA_030248225.1 of Trileptium ribeirensis. NCBI lineage: Eukaryota > Metazoa > Nematoda > Enoplea > Enoplida > Thoracostomopsidae > Trileptium > Trileptium ribeirensis. The sequence continues at coordinate 7,136 of JASANE010001789.1, forward strand.
ACCGTCCGAGAAAGTACCTGCTTGCCATTAATTATGTCATATTTTGCAGTAAGTAATCTGTTAGTAGTTATGCAGAAGAAAATCAATTAGTGTAAGAATAATAAAATTGTTCTCAATACCGTAGTATCTGCTTACGACTGTGCTATTTCATCATAGATAGTTAAGCAGTAGAAAAATATACTCATATAATGACATACCTGGTTGTATTAAATAATTTTGCGATTGGTCTGGTGGGATCTGCACATGCTGAATTGAACCGGTGTTCGCGTTAACAGAGCTACTAATATCCATACCATTCGAATCGTATCTATGCCACGGCACAGCACCTTCTTGTTCCTTGAGCCTGAAACTGAATACAGTTTTAATACTCAATTTTTTGGTATGGACGTGCATTACATCAATGAATGTAAATTAAAATTCATAACGGAGTTATTAAATTTTGTACCATTCCTTTTTGCTCAGTGTAATTGACAGTACTCCACACGAAATAAATAAATAAACGTCTCATATAAACATTTGGCGAGTTCATGCTCTTAACAAAGTATTAATTACACTAACAAATATTTACCTGCTTAGAAAACCAGCTATTCACCTAAGTGACCATACTAGACCATTCATATTTCAATTTCAGGGGAGCAGGCCAAGTTAGGGATGGGGCGAACCAGTTTCAGGAAGTGTAATTTTTTATATTTACAAAATGCTACATAGTTCTATCACGTGAAATTTACATAGCCTTTGAAAAGGTCAAGTATATAATAAGAAAATATATGCTAAGCCACGATTTAGCTCACCTGTAATTTGCGTGATTTTGTTGAGAGCTGAAAAATTCAACAGATGGATAGGCTTCTGAAGAAGGCACGATTGCACCAGGAGGATAAAATACGTCAGATGTAGGACGCGGCGGAAACAGCGTTGAAAATGCTCTGCCGTCCGTATATGGTGACCATTGTAACTGGGGATTTTGAGTTGGTTTGCTAAAATACTTTAGGTCATAAACAAGCATCAGTTCAAAAAATCTTAACTTGATGTGCAAATACTCGTAGGCATACGTATAAATGTGAGGGAGACAGAAAATAATCAACATCAAATTAGAAACTAATTATCATCATGTGTTTCGCACCTGAATATTTAACGAGATCTTGAGACAATTATTATACAACCAAAGAAGCAACAGCAAGTATATACCGTGGTGAAGAGAGGCTCGCCCAAAAATCACGACATTGACTGCTCTTAGTATCGCAAATCTTGAAAACCAAAACAGAGAAAATTTGTTACCGGCTCAAAATATATTCTCAAACTGAAGTTGAGTTAGCGAAAGATAGACTGTCTCCTTGCTAATTTTTTACATTGATCAACGTGGGCAAAATACGTAAAAATGCACAAATTGCTAAAGCAGAAAGTTATTTTTTCGATAAATTATTCAAAGAATCTTACAATGCCTTGCAAACTACATTTTTTTGAAACCATCATGTGGCGAAGTTAGTTATGACCACTTAAGGACCGCTCAGATTCTTAAATAAAACGCAAAGGTATGTTCTTTTATAAGTTTTACTGCATAAAAGACAAACTGTGCCTGTTAACTAGCTACATGCCTTGAGTATAATGCATACTTTTAAATTTACATACCCGTACACATTATAACCACCATCAATATATCCATACTGAGTGGGCGAGTGATCGTAATGTAAGTTGGAGCTCAGATAATGAGTTGCAGATTCAGCAGCAGCATTGTAGATGTCGCTGAAATTAAATAAGCTAGCATATTGAAACTGTTATCGTCATGTTTACGTACATATTTGTGCGCCGTACATGCTTTCGGAAAATACCTACGTGAAAATTGTCGTTGCTGCATATATTCGCATGATGCATATGAGACAAATAAATTATTGAAGTACACCATTTCGAGTTGGACATAAATATGTTTCCAGCACTGATATGTTTTCGAAGCAAAATTCATCAAATGAGAATACATAATTTTTAATGTCATGTATTTAACAATGCCGGATAAATATAAGCCATTATGACATTCATAGTGTGAGTTTAAATGTAGCTAATATTCTATTGACAAATGTGTCACAGCAATTTGTATTGCTTTGCTTCATGTAACATCAGTTTCATGTCGATTCTATAGTAAGAGGGGTATAGACTGGGAACGCTATTTATTCAAACCTATCAAGGAAACAATTTGTCCCTAAAATTTCTTTTAAATGGTTTAAAATTAATTACTCCTGTTAGTACTAGTCCATGCCTTCGTGTGGCACTTATGACTGCTGTTCTGAAAAGCGAATTTAAATTGTAAAACTTATAAAACTGAATATCACATTAGAGAATAACAGGAAAAAGCGACGCTATAAAGACGAGCCGTATCCAACACTACGTAATATCTGCTTTTAATACTGGTTCAACACAATTTCCTGACATATAAATATGTTCCCAAAATTTAATAGTGTAGTGAAGTTGTAGTCCTACATACATTTAACGGAAAGTTATACATGCTCATAGGGGAAGAGAGCGGAATTATCTCAACTGAGGCATAGAACTCGTGCCCCCCCTTATGTAAGGCGCCGATGCCCCTTGCAGGTAGCCCGACCCCATCCTTCCACCGAGGCTCCGCCTAAAGTATTTTGCAATTTATGCCGTATCTGCCTTGCAGTCGCCTCCCCGCCGATAAGCTGATCCCGTTTTAGGAGGCCGAAAGCCAACCCGTCCCTAACCCATAAGCTTCCTCTATCCGCATCGGTCACCGGATGTCGCGCATGCATTACTAAAATTAGTATCCTATAGTAGTATCGTATTGAAAATATCTGTTTGTGGACTTGTTTTACGATAAGTTTGTGTCATGGTTTGTTTAAAGACGCGTGGTTCGACAGTTCTATTTAGAAACAAAAAGTGATTATTTTTAGTACGTTACAGGAATGTGGACAAAATTTTTTGTAATATTGCTAGAAACCAACAAAGTTGCTACATTTAATGTTGATGCTAAACTGATTTATTGTTGCCTCAAAATCAGTGCTATGCTAACTTTGCTATTGAACAGCTGAGTTCCGCACAAATCGGGTAGACAGCCGATTAGCTAGAAAGCAGCAGATGATCAGGCATTACAATAATGAAGCAGCCGATCATGGCATCTCATCAATAACTAAGCTGTGTTCAACTATTAACGTATATATTCTGTACACATTTCATGAAGAATATTATTTTAGCGAAGTTAAGACGGTATTAATTACAAGAATGGTCTTCATAAGCACGGAAATTTGCACACTGCATTGGTTTCGCCACTACCTATGTGAATTAGAAAATTATTATTATATTATAGAGTGTCGCCAGTGTATTAAATTGTATTGCATCCTATTTATCGTAAGAAATGCAATTCAATTAAAATTAATTGTGTTCCTGTTATAATTGTAATCTCAGTCTTTGTTTGGGCAAATCTTGCAAGCATATGTGTTATATTATCTTTGGTAATAAAGTACCTAATTGCATATTGTATAGGTATGTAAAACACTGGCGCAGGAAGAAGGGTGATAAGGGAATTTCTATTCCTCACTTGTCGCCCACAATTTTCAACAGAACCTTTCCGTACGCGTCCCCATATTTGAATGCGTCACATTCCCTCAGTTTTAAGTAACATGATGCGCCTGTAATGGAAGAAATTAAAAATTTCCGGATCATATTGCATGAGAAACCGTGAGACTTCTCATAAACGTACCCCACTGGCTGAAGATGTGCTAAAGTATTATGGATATCAATGCTGTTTCTATGAAGTGGCGGCGAATTGTCAGCGTTATACACATTAGCGTACATAATGGAGTCTTGAATTGGTTGGTAACTACTGCCTTGTGACCGCGAAGGAAACTCCATTGGCATGCCCAAATTAGGGCCAGAATAAGACTGATTAGCGAGGTGCTGCTGCTGTTGGCTAAAACCAACTAATGCAGCAACAGCAATGTTATCTTCCGAAGTATGGTCTATTGTTGGAGCTTCGGGAAATCCACCGTTGCCACCATCAGCGCCGTTATTGATTGATTGTTGGTTAGAGCTCTCGCCATTAGCTAGGTATCCCTAAAATAACATTATATCGTACATAAAGTTTTTTGTACAACTTCAACCTTATCATGCAAAAAAATTGAACCATAAAATTATATCATACAAAAATATTTTAATGTAGTTTTAACTTTATCATACAAAATTGAAACCATTAACTTCAAACGTGAGTTTAAGGATAGCTATCGTTAACTTTCTGGCGCTTGATTTATAAAATTAATAAAGCATTTGTTACGAATTTTTGATAGATCAATTCAAGTTTTCACCCCTAGAATATCTTTTCAAGGTTCACACTCCCCTAGAATATCTTTTCAAGTTTTCCCCCTAGAATATCTTTTCAAGCTTCCCACACAATATCTCACTAAAGTAATGAGAATAGGAACAACTAACGGTGTGTGAGCAACTAATGAGGCCTATGCGTGTGACCAAAGGAGAATTAACTACAGATTGATAGGCGTGCGACCAAAAGAGAAATAACTCAGATAAGAAAAAGAATACAAGAACGGCTGCACCGATTCATTAACTTCATTCACATGGAATGCCCTGGCGGCAATACCCCAATGACGTGGTCGCAGTACATGAAAGTGAAGGCAACTATGTCTGGAAGTACCACTGGAAGCAATCCTTGGTCGACTACTTCCGAGAAGTTTGCACGCAGCATTTTCAGCGATATCCTATATGGGTGGGGGCCCCTGTACCGCCGTGCAAGCGGACGAAAGTCAGTTTGCGCACAAGGTCAAACATCATGTGAACGCTTACCTCAGTCATACGTATGGGTGTTTAGCCATCGTAGACTTATGGTTAAGACTGGAACGCTTAAATTTATTAAATTCACCAAATCAAGTTTCCCCTATAGTGCTCTTTTCAAGTTCCCTCTCTTTTGTTAAAGGGGGAACTTGAATTGATCCTTTTTGACAATAGCATATTTCTCGGCAAGTTTACAACTCTAGTTTAAATTAAATTTTCCTAAAGACGTCGTATTAAGACTATTACTATGAAAACCATCGTTACTTGACGTCCATTCAAACAATTTGCCCGGCATTGCTCATTTCGCATCTTGTTTAGCTGGAATGTGCTATTGTAAATCATCGAAATGGTCTGTTTGTTTTCTCGGCAAATTTAATCAGAATTAAGTATCACATCATCGAGGTAGGACTTTCGCAAGGTTCAACCTAGTTTGGAGAAGCTTAAAATTATTTTTGACTAAGGATTTAAATTCTCTTTAGTTGAGTTTTACTTTAAAAATGCAGTCAAATCTATCCTGCGCAATAATTGAGCTTTGCCAGAACTGTAAAAAAAACCAAACTGAAACAGGCAAGAATTCAAGAAGTATGATCGCATTTCATTATAAGTCTGAACCAACACTGGAGGCTAATCTTTATTGAGGTTTTACCACACAATAATTCGTAGCGGAACAATTAGTAGTCATTAGCATAAGTTATATCTTTGGCTTAGTTTTTACGTCCTTTCGCATATTTTGCTTTAATTTTACTTACAACATTACGGTTTAACGTCGAACAGAGTGTAGAAATCCTCTTAGCATAAGTAAGTACATATTGGCGCCTTTAAATTTCATCAAATTTTACGAACGTTCAGCTGTCTGTTCCGATGGGATTGAAAATGATATCACATGCCTGATATTAGAGAACAATTGTAGTTTAGATTTATGATAAATCATAAAATTACAGAAACATAGACACAATTTACAGAGTTTGAGGCACATGAGGTGCCATACTACCGTTGAACCGTATTTTACCAACCTAGCAGTATTTAAATAACATTTGAGATTGAGGACAAAGATTTGATCAAATTTAAGTGACATCGCAAAACGTTCTAGTTTTTTTCTTTATTAATAAATCAATCAATCAATGTTTACATATATATCTCACACTAGTATAAACTAGGAACGCCAGTATAAACCGGTTTTGTTTAGGCCGAAAGTAATCCTGGCCAAATCGTCACTCAGTTGTTCGATCATCAACAACCGGTGTACCAGTAATATGTTAATATTACAAAATGAAACTTGGTTACTGTAATGAAATATCCCAAATTAATTGATATTCGACCGAAAAGGGAATAATTTCATTTTACATTAGTTGTTCATTATACGACATAAACATATAATCGAAGATAAAGCGAGTAATTACTAGTATATCGCATGCGAGGATGAAACTGAACGAGCGTAGATTCATTTTTTAATTTCCATTTTGTGTAATCACCTGAAACAACCTGTTTTTGACGCGATACCACCGTGAAAACTACGGAATCCTGAACCCATTGAAAAACCTAAAACCCCGTCGATCGAAAGCAACGATCGACAGCGCATCAAGTATTTATTCTGGTATTTGGATAACCAAACGATCGTATACATCGAAAAAACCTATACACAGACCATTCTTAATGCGCTGGACGCAATGCACAACCAAACTATTGGAGACAAACTATATTCTGAAAGTGAGGTTAATTGACCCTAAGCCCTTAAAATGTTTGAAAAGGCATGAAAAATTCGCCTTCGTCTGTATATAACCAAACCATAGTATTAAGCCTAACAAAAACCCATATACTCAATTCTTGATGCCCTGTAAGTAATACGTAATTAAACAACTGAAGACAGATTATATTTTGAAGATCCGATTCATTGGCCCTAAACCCGTTGAAGCCGACAAGACATGAAATATTCACTCTGAACTCTAGGTAATCAATTTATTGTATTTAGCCTTCACAAAAACCTATATTGACATTCTTGATGCCTGCACGCAATACATAGCTCAACAAATGAAAACGCGCTTGTTTTAAAATCATGTTCGTAGCCCGTAAAACTCTTGAAACCAGGTGAAAATGTATAGTATAGTCAAGGTAGACCATAGATAGCAAACACCGTATCCAGCGTGCTTTATAACCTAATAAGCACTCATTGTTAGGTAATGTAATGACATGTTAAAATGTGAAAAATCGCTATTTCCGGCAAAAGGTCAACGAACCATATTCGGGCCCACATCGGCCCAGTGAATGGTCCCACAAAAACGTTTTGCAAAGTTATAATATGAATAAAAGTTATAATATGGGGCATCTCCGCTCGCTTCTGTCGCTCGTTTCAATAAAAAGTAGCATATGTAAATATGAATGATTAGCCTCAGTTAATGTTTACAAAGCTTGGTGTTTTAGAAAATTTCCGAAGTGCCACTTATTTAAGTTGAACAATTTTATATATCAATTTGGCAAATTATTAATCAATATACTAGATTAACAATTCTATTGCCATTTATACTTCATATCGTCATTTTCACTGCCATTTACTTTGGTTTATATGCAGAGGCCAATTCTTTGGAGTTATTTTACTATATATATAATTATTTAAATTTACTGTTCCGTAAGGAAAAACTGGGGGCGCCCCTCCATCCCCCTGTGACGCCCCTGCCAAATATATATCAAGAAATTGAGCTATTTCCATATTAATTGTTTAGCAATCAATAAGGAGTCAAAATATAAACAGTGGTGTCAAGTACGCAATAAATTTACCAATAGTCTTATGAAGAAACACGAGAATTATGAAAATTTCAATTGGCTTGCCTGAATTGAACTGTCCGTTTGTGACAGCACAGTTGCCTGGTTTTGAATACCATATCCTTCGGTTGCAGCTAATGGAGATTGTTTAGACGTGTTCAGCGACAACGATGGATCAGGTACATTGTCTATATTTTGCAGGTAATCCGAAGCATGAACAATGACTTGTGAACCGATAGCTGATATTTTGGACGATATTGGTGTTTGCAAATTGCAATCTGACGGGTTGGCGGTATTCGGCAGTGTTCTATCAGTAATTTCTTGATCATTATTTGACGGCTGAGCGCAAACTTGTTTTCTGTAGTCCCCGTCTGGATTTGAAAATAGTGGATGGCGACACGTATCCGACTGCCAAACAGGAGCAGGCTCCATTGGATTTTCGGTCAAAAACGAGAAACAGTCAAAGTCGCCATAAATGCTATCTGAAATGTCAAAAATCAAAAACGCGATCATGACGTTTTAAATAATTCCGTATTTACATAGGTTAAAGCATATATTGACCAGCTGGCGGCTTTAGGCCTGCAGGATATAAAATAAGGCACCGTCATGTTTAACCTATATCATGGAAAGGAATCATTATTCTTTAAGATTTTAGCAGTTATCAGCACATTTTTAGTGAAATTTTGGCATTTCATATAAGCAAAAGCTACTCACCATACGAGATAGAAACATTTTCCAAAAACTAATACGAATTTTATATTTTTCGAAAAATGCGAAAAAATCTATCCATTCATTAACCAAAAGTCCAAGCAACGTAATATAGATTTATCCTACTAATGACATCACCTCACGAAAATGTTAGACCGTATCTGCATTGGTCGTGGTCAAAGACTGCCGCTTGGGCTTTAACAATCTAAAAATATTTTTTCAACTGTTATAACTGCGAAATGGTTTCGTGGATGTAGCTAAATTTGTTATCATTCTAATTCGATCGTCTGTATATACAAAAAACGTGCATGTGTCTATCTGCTGTACCGGTCGAACAGAAGTTAAACAGTAACCTTTGCAGACTAAAAGGAAATGGGTGGAACGGGACGGGAATGAGTCATGCCTTCGACCTCCACAGGTAGATTAGGCCGTCGGCGGAGGGGGGAAGGAAGAGAGGTCGTCACGGGAAGATAAAATATCGAATTTTATTGAGACTCAATTTTTTTTATTTTTGCCAACTTTCAATCGATTTTGCTAATTTTCACCAATTTTCCCGGTATTTTGGTAATTGGCAGTCAATTTTTACCTGTTTTTTCCAAAACTCTCCACGCGATTTCGATGGGGAGAGAAGAGCGATCAGACTACTTTCCTGCGGGGATCGGCGACGCCTAGAAGTGGTGGAATCCCAGCCTCGGGGCGATAATTGCTCGTCTGCCCCTATGAGAGTCATGTTGGACCTCCTTGCCAAAGGTGTCGAGGTTTATTAAGCAGAATTAAATCGCCATTCGTTAATACTCGATTTCCTAGATTTCTTAAAGTGAGTTTGCTATCATCCAACATTGCAAAGTTTGTTTAACAATCCCTGGGATTTCATGAAGTATTTTTAATGAATGCGGTTTATTTGGCGAATACAATTGTCAACCAAAGATTACTTCGAAGCATGAAAACCTATTAACGATCTGAGCTCAAACAACACTAATAAAGCCTCCTATGGTTTGGATTGGAAATGAACATGTAGTGCTATTCAAGGGATTTCGGATGCAAACGGCCTCTTGATTGGAGGACAATCTTAGGATATATAATTATAACTTCAGCAATAGCGGTAACAAAATAACACGAAGTTTAAGGAATGACTTGTCACTTAACTCGAACGAATGTGTGTAATGGAACTTTTCAACACATAAAGCACTGTTTACAGACTGCATAAGCATGGTTTGCATTAAGCATAAGCTCTCAGACCTATAGTCCATCTTTAATACATGTCATTAAAACCATGTTGACTGTCATTAAAACCGTGTTGACTGTCGTTAAAACGATGTTAACTGTCACTAAAACTATGTTGACTGTTTTTAAAACCATGTTGACTGTGATTAAAATCATGTTGACTGTCATTAAAACCATGTTGAATTTCATTAAAACCATGTTGACTGTTATTAAAACCATGTTGATTGTCATTAAAACCATATTGTCTAAAAATGGCATACAGCTAGCATTCGCGAGGAGCTAAACGCTTTTTGTGGTTAATGTGTGCCGTAAAACAGTAATTTGTTACAGGCGAGGAGTATACCTAAATGTCTGAATCGTGTTGGGATATTACTGTTTAAATTATGTTTGATGATCAGTTATTTAATTGGCTATGTGCACTAAAATCATGTTGCATAAATACAACGCAAAATTTTAGTGGTTTTAATTTCTTTTTGTGGTTAATGTGTGCCGTAAAACAGTAATTTGTTACAGGCGAGGAGTATACCTAAATGTCTGAATAGTGTTGGGATATTACTGTTTAAATTATGTTTGATGATCAGTTATTTAATTGGCTATGTGCACTAAAATCATGTTGCATAAATACAACGCAAAATTTTATGTGTTTGTCAAACATGTTTCGACCGCATGACCGGCTTCAAAATGTAACTGACTGATAACCGTGTCCGTATTCGATACCTTGATGTCTAAACATTTCTATTGTCTTATTTCTAAAAAGACAGAATTTTTTGACGCCAGTATTTTGTACAGTGAATGTTTATTATATCACTCAATTGTGCTGAATTATCTGCCCAAACCGATACTAGTTGTTCATTAATACAAGAGGCACGATACTATTCGGCGGTTTGGTGTTCTAGTCTAAGTGCTTAGAACAAGAAAGTTTCTTTCTTGCGAACAAACTATTTTTAAATTTCAAATAATAACGGGCGCTAGGATGAAATTACCTGGCGTTCAAGAGTTGTAACTGAAAAGTTCTTTGAAATTCTTGGAATGTAACAAACTTGCCATTAACGAAACTCTGGGTTCAGTAATGACTGTTTTTTTGCGTTTGCGGTTTGTTGGGTTTTATTTGTGACTGCAGCATTATGGGCGACGCCCGGCAGGAAGGTCCAAGCCTCAGGGAGATCATCCCTCTTCTCCTATATGAGCATGTGGTATAGTTAGTGCATTAATGCTGTTGCACCTTATCTGAATACCAAGTGAATCGGTACGCGTTTTACCGCGAAATGAGTAAAGTTGTGTCAGTTGACTTCTTCTGTATTTCTAATGTGTTGGTTACTGATTTTCGTGATAATAGTGTAATTAATTTATTTAATTTGAACATTAAAATGAAATGAACAGGATCGCAGCAAGAGGGGGTTACGGAGGCCGCCACCTCTACTATTTGCTAGCAAATGTACAAATATCAAAACATGAAGATATAATAAATTGAATGTAAACGACCGCCCGTCCACTTTTAAAGAGCTAGCGACGTCCCTGAACATGAAAAAGAACCGAAATTGGGAAAAAAACATAAAAATATCAAAAGCATAATGAACGTTACTGATAATGTGGATGTTAGAAAATGTGTCTCAAAAATGACTCCTGGTTTTGCCGAAATGTAGAATAATTAAAATTATTATATATAGTTATTGCACGATTAACGGTTTATGCTTTGTACAATCGAAATATTTTTCTACAAACTTATGTAAGATGAACTGTAATTGTTGCACAAAGATCGGTTTGCTATTTTGCAATTTATACTTAATATATGTTTAAACAAAACCAACTGAACACGACAACTACAGCTCAGGCGAAACACGCAACAGTAAACGACGTTAAAGTATTTTCGGTACAATGCATTTTCGATACATTTATTGTAATAATATTGTGTACGAGCTCTTATCAGTTACTTTACCTAAAATCAACAAATGATTATATAATACTTTTATAATCTATATGAACTAACTACAATTATAGCATAGATTGTCCTGGTTATACGATACAAATACTGCACTAAAATAGGTTCAATTCTAGCCAATCCTCAAAGATTTTTTACTATTATTTATTTTAACGACGCCGTCAAACGCCTCATTGAATATGTTCTACATAACCTAGATTTTCGTCCAAACACAATCGAAGATAAGCCAGAATTTGGAGCCGCATTTTTAAGCTAAATATGAATGAAATATAGTGATTAATCTCGTACGTTTTGAGCTATTAAAAGCAATTTTGGAACGTAATGTTCAAATCAGACGATTTAGTGTTCAAATATTCCATACTCATACAAGAACGACAACATAAGTTGCTTATTATTTCGCGATGATTACAACAAATTCGATGCAGCTCAGTCCGTATAGCGGGATGGTAGTGACAGATCAGTGCAGTTGGCTTATCAACTGCAGTGAGCTTATCAACTATCTGCAACATCCTTATCTAAGTTAGCACCTTCTCCCGAAAACAATTTATCAGCCATTGTATACATCAAGTTCAGGCGTGCTTTGATGTAAAGCATACAAATTTTTAAAACTAGATATGAAGCATGTGCAGAAATGCGTTCTTTGATAGTGAAGCCAGGGTAATAGAGGATACTCCAAATTCAAAAGACTAGCTAGGATAGTTGGAGTTGAAAGGTTGTAAGAATGCATGTACGGCGCCATAGCGGGGCGAACTAAACTACGCCCATCCATGCCAAACTTATTCCATATTGTGAGATATTGGTGAAGAATTTTGGTGTCTTTTCGGTTATGCCCTCCAGTCCAAAAATGGTTAATTTCGAAGATACAGCAATGATTTGGGTACCATTCGGCTCAGCTCGACGAGACGGTTCCAAAAGTCCATTTCGGCCAGTTTAAATACAATTTTAATTTAAATTTTTGGGTTCGAAATGACACCCTGAGTATTTAAAATTTTTGTGAAAAAAATTTCTCGATAAAAGTATAATTTTAAATATCATTCGTGCTGAGTCAAATAGTGCAATAGTCAGCTGAATCGGTAAACGAATTAACGGCTTAGGCTAAGGCTATAATATGTAAAAGACCGCATAGGAATATCTTCATTCTTTCCTGAGATATTTAGAAAAAAATAGTCGGACGGACGAGGTGAAATTTATCAGGACAAATAAATGCTTGCTTTCTTCGCTCGCTCGTTGTAATCTTCATTATCTGGTGACAATCTTTGTATTAAACAGGGTTGATAAATTTTATAATTTTGGTTCTGCTATGATAATTTATCATATTAATGTGTTGTTTCGATTCAAATGTGGTCGAAGCAATCTTAAATGTTCCCTGAATTTCGCTTTATAATTAGCAGACTCCAGCTATCAGGTTTGCAAAATATTGTATTAATAGCGCAAACCTGACCGAGCAAGATAGGCAAGACATGTGAGGCGAAACTGTATAACTTCTAATTTCGCTAGCCGTATTATATCCCAAACACCCATATTACCTCTCAAACATAGGGATCCTACATATTCCTAATCTTTTAGTTGGTGATGTGTACAACAGTTTCGTGTAGTGTATTGCATTGAGGCTTCATAATTTTTATGATACAGGAACAGAACAGATTAGAAATAGATCATGATAATGCGCTACACTTGTGCATGCAGACAGTATGCTGTAGTACCATACCTTCATTCACGCAGACAAGCAGATGGCTATCCATCAATAATACAATGATCTGGTTTATTATATACTTAAAATATACCCTAAAACCAAAATTTATCGCTCTGTCGAGTCTTAAAGTCTTGAAAGTGATATTGTCACAACTTTATAGCCTTTAATTAAGTAATTAAGTGCTTAGTTTAAACCTTGCATTAATTAGATATTTCACAGATTTGTGCTCGGAAATTTTAGCTATGATTCCTTGCTTAATAGCTACGAAGTGTTTTGAATATTTTGTTTACGTTTTAAGAATTGAAAGGATTTATTTTATATATAACTATAAGCTCCGCGTGATCTATGCAGGAATTATTGTTCATATGCAGTCTAGTCACCGTTAACAAAAACCCTTTTACGGTTAAAGGAACTTTTATTAATGTGTTTCGGCTGCGCTGAAAAGAAGGCCTGCAAAAAACGCGGCTGTACTTTGTTTCAACCGGAAGGTAACTTTTATTGATGTGTTTCGGCAGTGTTGAAAAGAAGGAGTGCAAAAATAGAACGAGATTGTAGTTTGTTTAAGCCCGAGGGTAGTTTTTATTGATGTTTTCGGCAGCCCTGAAAAGAAGTGGTGCAAAAATAAAACGCGATTGTACTTTGTTCCAACCGGAGGGCAAATTTTATTGATGTGTCTCGTCAGCGCAGAAAAGAAGGCGTGCAAAAATAAAACGCGACTGTACTTTGGTTCAACCGGAGGGTAACATTTATTGATTTGTTTCGACTGCCGTTAAAATAAGTGGGGCAAAAATAAAACTAGACTATACTTTGTTTTAACCGGAGGGCAAGTTTTATTGATGTGTTTCGGCAGTACTGAAAGGAAGGCGTTCAAAAATAAAACGCGACTGTACTCTGTTTCAACCGGAGGGTAACATTTATTGATGTGTTTCGGCAGCCCTGAAAAGAAGTGGTGCAAAAATACAACGCGACTGTACTTTGTTTTAACCGAGGGCAAGTGTTATAGATGTGTTTCCGCAGCGCTGAACAGAAGGGGTGCAAAATTAAAAAGCGACTATGCTTCGTTTCAACGGGACGGTAACTTTTATTGATGTGTTTCGGCAGCCCTGAAAAGAAGTGCAAAAATACAACGCGACTGTACTTTGTTTTAACCGAGGGCAAGTGTTATAGATGTGTTTCCGCAGCGCTGAACAGAAGGGGTGCAAAATTAAAAAGCGACTATGCTTCGTTTCAACGGGACGGTAACTTTTATTGATGTGTTTCGGCAACGCTAAAAAGAAGGGGTGCAAAAATAAAACGCTATCGTACTTTGTTTCAATCGGAGGATAACTTTTATTGATGTATCTCGGCAGGACTGAAAAGAAGGGGTGCAAGAATAAAACTAGACTGTGTTTTGTTTCAACCGGATAGACTGATCTGTTTATTACAGAATAGCGAAAACTTAACCAGCACTGTAGCTATTTCCCATAAGCTATTCAATTCACATCTAAATATATAGATGATATAAATGGTTTCATTATACAAGCTAATGATGATGCCTACCGCTCTAACAATTTGTTAGCCTTAACAATATTTGCTAAATTCTGATGTCAACAAATCACTACAAGGTTATCGTCAACCTAAATACATTCACAGACATTGTGTAATCATAAACCTGTGTCTTCATATTGTTTCTAAGGCGATCAGCCCTATTGCATGATATGGAAATTTTTTATACCCTTTAACTCATGTCGGAACATCAAATCTCCATGAGTGACGGCTATATGGACATATGACTATTATCGGTAACCTCAATACTAAATCGGAAAATTTAAATAAAACTATGTCTTTGCACCTTTTTTCTAAGCCCATCAGCCGCTGTTACTCAATAAATCGAATATTTATGAACCTTTTAGTTTCGAACTGCGGAAACTCTACTCTGGAATTTGGCGATTTGCGCACATGATAGTAGAATTCGTACTGATTTACTAAAAACTCGGATAATTACATAAATACAGAATTTTCTTGAAAATGGGGTTCCTATTGTTAAGCAATGTCCAGCTTATCACTTAGCGTATATATTTGGGTTGACAGATCGAACCGTTGTTTAATCCAGCAAGTGAACCCATTAGTTTACACAGTAACTCCTACCAATACAAATGCAGATCTCACTAAACACAATTTTAACAATTGAGTAAAATGCATTTACTGTAGCTCTTACCATTAATTCCAAATATATCGATCTCGGATACTCTCGCGTCGAATACTTGAAGCATGGCAGGCTCACATACATTAATATAATAACAACACTAAAACTGATTAGCGGTAGAACGTCGAATTTAATTTATATTAAAATATATAAACACAAAGTGTCGGCAAATGCTGAAACCCCGACTAGCGCATCGCTTACAATATTACTCAAATGTTAAAAGAATACAACTTAAATCATGCTGGCTTTGCAGAACTTTATAACAAATATTGCAAGATGTCTACTTTTTGATACAGGGCTTCGTTTAGCAGTCACAAAGCTTATTTCAACACTAATAGTTTTAATTCATATGAATAACGCGTATTTTTTATATAATATGCAATGTACGAGCCCTAGGCTTTGTTGGAATATATACAGTCGGATATGGGCCCAAAAATGAACAGTTACTAAATCTCGCACTTTCACTCATTCCTTTAGCTAACTCTAATGAGATCTAATGCAGCAAAAACGGTGATATCCACGAAATCATTGCCGCGACGCAGGGACAGTATTAAATTTAATTTTGCTCATGAACAACAACCGACAGTCCCCTGCTGGATACAATATAGACCTGCCCATTGTACTGCAAGATAAGCTTGCAGGTCAGTCAGTGCCAAGAAATTTTCGAGTGGGCTTACTTTCGATAATTAAGCTAAATTACAAACTTTCCAAAACTTAGCTTAAAGTCGAACTACTAATGGCTCTGCAACATAAGCATTACATGTTTCAGGGTTTTACTCTGACGATATATATAACGGAATGGAAAATTGTAGCAAAAAATAACCAAAATTATCAGTTAATTTTAGTCAGACAGTCTAACATTTAATATTAGTTTTAGTAATGGGGTAAACGATGCGTATTTAAATGAAAAAGAAACCAAATTCTCTGAAACTCTGAGCTAGATCCATCACACGATGGCCCGACAGCAATGGCTGATATGTAGTCACACTAGACAATATCTGCAGCTCTCGTATGATATTCAGATGCTTCGTTGCTACGGCTCAGTAGTAATTTATATGAAATCCAGTAAAATATAAATTCACACTCAAAAAACCCATTCACATTTTCCAAAACTTCAATAAAATTAGTTAAGCAATGTATAAATGTTGCGACCAATATTATTGATGAGGCGTGTCATATCATGTCATATAACCATAGGGGTCCACACCGCTTAACGCTTAAGGGGAATTATCGCTTAACGGTCAAATCCCCTCAATCTAAATCTATACCCCCAAAAACTGTCTCCTTCCTCCCTGCCGAAGACGCGCGGAAATGTCAAAAAAATCATTTGGCACAAATTTGCAAAACCTTATGACACTTCTAGCAAAATTAGGTAAAATTAGTAAAGAATGAAAAAATTTTCGCGAACTGTTCAAAAATTATGAGCCTCAGAAAATTTCAACAGATGTCACCCCCTCCCCCGCACAGACCTCGACTGCCCCGACGGTCCCTCGACTCTTTTGCGTAAAACGTTAGAATATGCCACAGGATCAATTAGTAGAAAGAAAACCTTAGCTACCCGTAATTTTAGCAGCTTTAAACATAAGAACTCGGTCTACAGCAGCATTTTAAACATCCAATTAAATCAATGCCACTTGTATATCATCAAATATTTGCATCAACTATGTAATTTTGTTTAAATGATATAAGGACCAACTACGAACGGTACCTGGTAATACCGCACTGTATGATAAGCTATCCAATTTATAAGATGAAACAGATGCTAAGCGATTTATGCTAGCTACTTATTTAGAAAAAATCACATGAAAATTGTTTTTCTTAGAAGTATTCATGATCTTATTAAAACAATAGACTTGAACATATTAACCCTTTTGTTACCTTACCTAAATCAATGTTTAATTTCGTACAATAATGAACAAACTTTTGCTGCAGCAGCAGACTGAACCTGCTGGACCATCTGGCCCCAGCCTCGTGCGCTCGCAACTACGCTGTTTAGGAGTCTAGCAAAGTGTATCTTATGAATCTAGCAAAGAGAGCGAATAACAACACACGTGTAAACGCACACCACACAACAAACTCGATTGGTATAATGGGTCGCAAACTACGTTGTGATTATGTGTCACTTTATGCAGTAAAGAGCTACTGAGTCTATTAAAAAATGTGTGTAAACTTGAGATCTAACTCATAATTTCATGTACCATTCGAATCACATGAACAAGCAGATTCCAATTAATTCACTGAATTAATCCACTATTAAATTATAATATACCTCCCTTATATGAAATTATATATTAAGTTTTCCCAAAATTTTCTGTACCAAAAAGGAACCACTGGTACCCCAAAATTGAATTTTTTATCACAAATATTGTTCCAGTGGATATCTCCTGAAATGATTCGACAAGCTGCGTCGAAAGGTATCAAAATTACCACTGTATCGTCAATATTAAACATCTTCTGGCTTGAGGGGTGTATAACCAAAAAAAAGTCAAAACAATGGCATGTGCAGTAATATTGCGTTAGTTTTCTTTAATAAATAGAACCCTTGAAAATTTAATATAACTGTGCCGTCGGGTTTGCGTGAAAACAAATTGTTTAAGCTTAAAATTTAAATTTAGCAACATTTTGCTTAACAATGCATTCAGATTTTGCTAAACTCTTGTCCCAAATTCCACAGCGTTTACAAATAATATTATTCTAGTTTACAATGCTTTTGCCACGTTCGAGTTTCAGCTATGAGGTTTGCTAGTTTTAGATATAGAAGCTTATACGAGTGTAGGACTTGCACGAGTCATGTGGTCACATCTTGTCTCAAGAGATATGGCGCCTTTTTATAGGTTGTAGAAAATTTTTAGTGTCATATTTTTGAAATAAAACAGAAGAAATTAAATTTTTAAGAATTTTACACTCATTTGAGCTAAAATCATGACAATTTTATAAAAATCGTCCATATTCAAATTCGTATTCTAAAAAGAAGCAGCATCATCAATACTCAAATATTTATAGTATTCGGCAAAGACAAAGCAATTCGCAATTTCGAATCACCGTAAGCCAAATTACAGCAAGTATTTGTTATCATATTATTTTCATTACAATTGTATTATGCAACTCCAAACGCTATCTCGGTATGTTACGTGGGTTCTTATTTATTGTTGCGCTTTGCAAAGATTCTCAGATGTCCACGTACATTTAGCGACATCTTAAAAGTGACCTGTGCGCTAAACGTTGAAACTCAGATAACCCAGTCTAAAATTCTCAACAGTTGTAATAACTTACTGCTTGCTTCAACTTAAGCTTCAACTTTTTAATTGAAAAAAATTTAAACTAGAAAATTTGAACACCTGTTATTTATTTTAAAGAAGAACCACTTTAACCTTTATGACAAGGATTTACAAACAAACTCGCGTTTTACAGTTTAATTGGATAAGTCAATGCATAACACCACCATTTAAGTGAAAAAACTAATTTTAATACTATACAGTAAAAATAACATTATTCAACTAGTAAGTTCGCAAACGCATACAGATGTATTGCTTCGTAATGTAGTGTAACTCAATAATTTGTCCTTTCTTCGGCACCGTCTAAGGCAAATTTATAGAGTTTCGAATTCAAAAACATCTAGCTCAGGAATAAATGTACGATTTGGGTACAGCTCATGGAGAGAGTTTAAGTTTTACCTTAAGCAAAGACCGTCGAGAAAGGTGTTTGCTTTGTTGTGAGTTTATACTGATCTTAAGAATTCTAGGTTTTTTGCACCATAGCAAGATGTTTCCCTTTAAAAGCTCTACTAACAGTCTTGTGAATCAACTACATGTTTGTTTGTCATAAATCTTTGAAACAGACGGACAACATCAAGATCAGACTAAAAGGATAGAACCAAGGGCCAGTCTTCTGTAACACAACCATCCAACGGTTTGGCTTAGGATTGGCGATGAGCACATAGTGTTGGATGTTTTTTAACTGGTTAATTCTCGCTCTTGAGGCATAAATTACAACGAATTTCATGCAAAGAACGTCGTACTAGAATATACTCCGAATATAGCATTGTTTAGGCTGGCCGTGCTTTTGAAGAAATGTTTGTGTGAAACTTCCGGTCCTTCAAATTAGTTTCATATTTGTTGCACATCCATTATTCATTTGAATTTATGTTATATTATATATACGATCAAATAGTATTACTAACACATCCCTACTTTGACACACCGTAATGCTAAAAAAATGGAAAGCAAGTTTAGTGGCTGTGCATGAAGAAAAATGAGATAACTTGAACACAGAGCGGTGGAAAAAAATTGTGAAAATTTCTTTATTTTGACCGTGTCAGTTTTATAACACATCTTCCGTTAAATATCATTTTGACAATTTTTGTTCTATGGCAAACGTGATGACGATATGCAATTTAGTTAAACGTTAAGTGCTCTGGCCCATCTTCATATTGTAAATAACAGACAACGGAGTTTAAGCGTTCTATGCCAAATACATCCATGCGGTAACGGTATTTCGCAAACCATATCACGTTACAGATTCGAGATTTACAGCTTTGCTGTACGTCAATACTTATGGACCACTCCTTGGACCCTCTGGGCTGGATGTGGTTCTCCCACTACGGCGCACCAGAAATTTCTATTTTTCAAGTTTCGGCACGTTATCACGTCGTTGAGGCTTAAAACGAGAGTGTTTGTGGTTAAAAATTATTCTTAATACTATAATTCTTTATCATTAGTACAAATCGACATTATACCTTTTCAGTGGTTTCAAGAGTTTTGCGGTCGACGAACCCGATTTCCAGAAAATAGCCAACCTTCAGTTATTTGGTTACTTATTGTTTTCAAGACCATTCAGAATGGGCTGAACAGGTTTTTAGTACGCTAGATAAGATGGTGTAGTCATCCAGGTTCTAACATGGCTGTACCATATCTTTTCAGTCGTTTTGAATTAAAGGGTTTTAAGTACAACCATACACAACCGCATTTTTATTTACCAAACAACTTAGTACGTCCTGATTTATTTAGATATGTGTCGCTTTCGGAAACTTTTAAGCTATTATAGGTTTTACCATATGCATAATACGATGGTAGTCTTCATTAATTTCTATCAGAAACACACTATAAAGATTGAAGTGTTCTAGAGGTATGAGGGTGGTATATAGAAATAGACACAAAGCCTTTTACAGGTGATTACACATAATAACAACTATAGGTAAACTACGCTCGCTTCGCTTCGCTCTCTTGCAAGATACTGTTTGTTTATTTTTTATTAGGTCCAGACAAATGTTACTATGAGAATTAGTTTTAGCGACTATAATTGGAACTCTGCAATTCTACTTGAGTACTTCGTTCTTTAGAATTTCATACCATGTAAAATTCGATGACTGCATAAGGCTTGTATTTCCTTTAAAAGATCAAAATTCAGTGTGTATTTAACAACCAACAACCATTTTTTGTGCAGTGGCGTGAACAGGGTTTACATTTGATTGTGCTAAACTCAGGATTTACATTTGAAGATCGCTAAATTCGGAATTGGCATGACAATTTACTAACACTCACCAGACTTGAACTTTGAAACGGCTTGGTGTAAGTGTGTCTCTGGGCCCTTCCCCCCTGGGTACACCATGTTTTCATGACACCCAAAGCCTTAAAAGTACAAATTCAGTCACTATATCTGCTTCAGCAGATGTACATACAGTGTGTTGCTAAAGACAAATTGAGGAAAATTATTGTTAGCTTAACTTATACGCGACGGAAAACATATCCTATAGATAATAATATATAATCGAGATACCACTTTTTTACTGTTAAATAAAATTAGGCATACTTACTTATTAGAAATACTTATTTAATTAAATAAAATTTTGTACTAAAACTTGAGGTAATGCAAAACTACAAAAAGGTGGAAATTGCAAACGACTGCCAAAATAGAGGCAATCTGTTAAATGTCAAAAATAAAA
The DNA here is from genome assembly GCA_030248225.1 of Trileptium ribeirensis. Classification (NCBI taxonomy): domain Eukaryota; kingdom Metazoa; phylum Nematoda; class Enoplea; order Enoplida; family Thoracostomopsidae; genus Trileptium; species Trileptium ribeirensis. The sequence goes on from JASANE010001789.1 coordinate 28,374, forward strand.
CATCTTTCCAAATTTCGTCTGTTTTAAAATAATTTTAGTTTGCTTAGTTTCTAAATAATCTAATTCTTGTATTTGAATTACATGAAGATATGTGGTCTTCGAAAATTTCGCAATTAAACTAGAAAACCCACTCAAACGGTGTAAACGAGTACCAAATTTGAACCTAACATCGCAGTTGTTGAAAATAATCGTATTTCTAAATCATAGCAGTTGCTTCGAAACAATTTGAGTTGACGTATGAGCAGCAAAAATATGACGTAGGTCAATTTGACGTTGATATTGACAGTATTGACGTTTATATCAATAATAATTGTACCAGTGAGTAACAAATAAACACACCAATTACTAAAATTTACAAATTACCAAGCGATAAACAACGAGTAACAATACACAAATGGGCTAAAGAAAGCTTTGTACTGTAGTAAATGTGTCAAAATACTCAAAACTCACATTGTCGGCGGCGTCCAAAGTCTACGACGCCCCCGTTCGTCTCTTGAATAAACAGTTGTCGGGATTGAATGTTATTTGTGCGAAAACTTGTGTCGGCACAAGTTGACAAAACGGCATTTGTACACACGTGACCTCTGAAATTTGTTTATTACAGTCCGGATTATAATCGCCCATCAGCTCATCTCGTACGCAGTCATTCGGCTGCAATTAACGGACAATATTCTTCTAGACTTTACGTTGCGGCAATGGCATTGACGCTGTTTGATCGTCAATTATGTCAACCAATTGATGTTTTGCGTCTGAAAAACACTAAACAAATAGCAAATATGAAAGACGCCCGGTGTGAATAAAGAAACATTTGGTATAGAATTTTTGGCTGATTGCTAGGAAGATAAAATATGTACGAGTATTTTGAAAAAATTTTATAGAATTTTCAAAAGTTAAAGAATATGTGAGGCAGGATGTGAGTGTTCGAGGCACCACGGGCCTCACATTCGCAACAGCCTCACAGTGTGCACTTGGCGTTTGCAAAAGGCTGGGCCCACTTCTCTGAGCCAGTTGCATTTTTAGTGTATGGTTTATTACCGGTCATTGGATGTTGCAGCTCGAAGCGTTTTACATCCGGAGTTCAGTCCATCATCGCGAGCCCAACCATTAAGGAATAGCCCGACTGCAACATCCTCTGCCAGACTTATGCAAATATAACATAACATATAGCGCAAATTTAAATAAACATGACTTACGAGACCAGTCAATAAAAAAGAATTAAATTAGAAAAAGGGGGTAAACCCACTTATATTTCTGATCACATATTACGATAAAATTTTAAAAATCTTGTTAAATCAACTTTAGACACTTATATATTCTTATCTCTAGCTAAACGTTAATTTCATCGTATGAACATTTCGCTCTGGTGCTATCAAGCTGACCGGAACCAATCGTTATTAATATATAGATAAACCTCAAATAAATAGAAAGTGCGTAACCAACAAGCGGTTTTTTCAGATGTCCGAAAACAAATATCGCCGCACTCATTTTCAACAGTCTCAAATGCGTCAATCCTTTGCTGCGAGTGTTCCGCTTGAAGGTGCAGACTAATGTTTCTCATTCGACCATTTAGCTTTTAGAAACCACTAAGGCTTCATATAGTTTGTGTGGCGAACCCACTCATAAAATAATGAACACCAAAAATCTTGGGGTAGAAATTTCGGACGATTTGAAATTTGGCTTTCCCTGCAGAGAGATATCAAGCAAAGTTCTCAAGCCAGTTAATATGTTATTCACTATTTCTCAAAGTCTGACATTGATACTTTTACCTTGCATATGTCAATTATGTTAGACCAATTATTTGTTAGACCATGAACTGGTTTATATCATACCTGACTAACCGCCATCAATGCGTCCAGATCGGGGAAGCATTTTCCAAATCGACTGTTCTAGCTAGCGGTGTTCCCCAGGGCAGTGTTGTCGGACCGATTTTGTTTAACTTTTCGATCGCGCCGCTTCTGGACATTATCAATAATGCTGGGTTTCAAGTACATCAGCTACGCCTATGATATGCAAATATACAAAAGCTTTGATCCAGCTGACGTTGGCGATGTTGTCATCTCATTGCAAGCACTGTTGATACATACAAAACAGTAGTTGCACAGTAATAACTTAAAAATTAATGAGCCAAAGACTCGGCTCATCTACCCTAGCCGCAGTCATTTCTACGGTCCGTCAATTCAACTATCTGACGCAGTAATTAATCCTTCATCTAATGTAAAAATTCTTGGTGTCACACTTGGTAGTAGCCTAAAATTTGACGATCATATTCGAGATGTATCCGGCTCCTGTATTTGGCAACTACGTGAAATAGGCAGGATACCAAATCGACTCGACACAGCGACTTCAAAGAGCATAATTCGAGCATTCATCATGTCATGGATCGATTACTTTAACGCGCTGCTTCACAGCGTGCCTGCTACACCTCTACAGCCGCTTCGCCGCTTCCTGCATGGCGCTGTCAAAATTGTAACCGGCACAAGTCGACGCGATCATATCTCTCCGTCCTAAGCCAACTGCATTGGCTGCCCCTAGACCAACGAATCAAATGCAAGATACTTCTGATCGTCCGCAGCGCAATAGCAGACAACGCTCCTACATACCTGACCAAGATTCTCCGATTTTCATCAACATCAAGATTGGCTGATGAACGAATATTGCGAATTGACATACATCAAAACCAAACATTTGCGTTTGTTGGCCCATCCGCATGGAACAATGTGCTATCTGAAGTTTGTAGTCGATCCCTGCGTGCTGCCGAATATAATAGCTCTAAGTTGAAAACTTTCTTATTTCCTAGAAACTCACTATTATACTCGTTATTATTTTTATGATTTCTTTGGCGCTTTTGCAACGCCTTGTGCGAAAAGCCTGTTTTTGGTCCAGTGTTTTCGCGACTGATATTGATTTTGTGAAAAAGGTACAAATTTTACGTTATCCGCAAAGTCTACGGTTATGCTGGACCAGAACCCGGAAACTACTTCAGCTGTCTGGATCGTCAGAATTTCGAGCTAGGAATACTTCGTTTGGATTTGTCGATAGTGTATAAATTTTTGTTCTATGAAATGGAGATGTTTACTCGGTAGATGTTTCTTATTGCTAATAATAATTCCACGCGTGGATATTCACTAAACATTGCAAGCCAAAATTAAAACTCGTAACTCGTTCATAGTACGTCCTATCTATGGTGGATCCAAGAAACTGTTTCTTACGAGTATGCAATTATCCCCCTAAAGCCACAGCATCTCCCACCGGGGCGAACGCTGAAGGCAAAAATATTAGAGAAAAATGACAAAAGTTTGGAAAATTTTTGAAAAATTGGCGAAAATCATAGTAAAAATTGCAGAAAATTGGCAAAAATACGGAAAAAATTTTAGTGAAATCTAACCGATAGGTGACGTGTTCCTGGACCGACCCCAATTAGATCCGCATATGCCTCCTGTCAGTGTGCAGAATACTCTTCCTGACGTCGTAAATGCTAAATCGGTGCGAGCATCCCGTAACTTCAAGGTGTTTTACATACAAAATTGCGTAGATTTAACAGCTCATCTTAAATATGACAGAAACCTTTAAGCAGATGTAAAGGTTAGGGTTTACTACGCTTTTTATGCGTTCATTTTTACTGGAAACATAATTACACTATTACAATTATAATATCTATAATTTCTATCCCTATTATATAAATGATGATGAATCCAGTGAACTTGTTTGGATATTTGTATCATAAAAAGTTTAATTTTTATTAAAAATTTGTTATTAAAGTGGCAATTTGCAGAAGATGGTTACAAATACAACAGATTTACGTACATTTGATCTTGCAGACCATTTGCTTATGTCAGAGGTGAAACCAAATTTATTTGTTAAGTATAAATTTTCAAGCGTTTCCCCAATTTTGTTCTGATAGCATATGAGCGGTAATTGGCATATTATTGTTAACAATATGAGATGCTTTCTGTTTGTACATAATCTTAACATTGTTAACGGCGAATCCGTATATCACAATTGTGATTATATTGCATAATAACATGTAGGGGTTTTACAGCGCTGACTCCAGATTAGCCGTGAATGCGTATCTTTATGAGTATATTTAAACACCTATTTGGGTTCTGAATTCCGTTTTCGGAAATTCGTTTAACTTTTGCAATTTCAAATGCTATTTTTAAGCTAATACGGTTATAAATTTTGTAAGTCACCTGAGTGTTTTATTTTTATTTTGGTGCGAGTAACCCACAGCGTAAAGCTTACTATGTTATTGTTGGAACATTGGAGATAAGCAATGTTGCGACCCATTTAAGTCACTACGAACAATCTGAGCGCGTATTAAGAAACGAATTTATTGTAAAACTTGTTGGTTGTAATTGACAAACTAGTTAAAAACTAATTTCCGAGATGTGCGGTATTGCAGCAAAGAGTTGCT
>JASANE010001790.1:0-19414 GCA_030248225.1 Trileptium ribeirensis
TCACATTATTCTCCAGATTCTCAGCCACTTATCCACTTGGCAGCTACGTAGGAAATCAAACGTATAAACTTTAATTTTGTACCAAATACTTTTTGGAAATATAAATAACAATCAGCGATAATAAATAAACGGTTGTAGTTCGCTCGAATAGATAGTTCCGCCAACAGTATAATAGCAATATTGGGATCATAATGGATACATTCCTTGTTTAAAATATAATTATTTAATAGTTTATTTATAATTGAATTCTGAGTGAGTGGGTGGGTGAGTAAGCTAAATATAATCACTTTTCCTCATTTCATATCACGTAATAATCCACTTGGATAAACATAAAATCACTGCGTGCTATTCACAATGTACACGAAGTTATATGTCAATCCAAGGTTTTAACCACATCTGCTTGAAAAAACGATAGCATTATAAGCAATCTAAATCATGAGGTTTTGTAATATTTATGCTAATAGAAATTTGAAATCAAAATTTGGTATCTAGGCCAACGGGGACCAAAGATGATATCTGTAACAGGCTTGAAATATGAAAAATAAGGTTTAGCGTCCCAGAAGGGTTACTGATCAATTTTACAAACACATAATCGTACTTTCGATCCTCAAATACTAAAAATATATAATCTCTTTAGTACACACAAGTTAATTCATATATTAATTTATTAAAGAGTGTAATGCATGTTAATATAGATATGAAAACCCCTGATTTTTGAACCCTCAGAAGGTTTTTGATAATATGAAGCTAATAGTGTCTTTTTAGGACATTGAGCACCAAATCTGTATCACATTTATGAGCATATTTTAGAGTACGGTATATCTGGTCTGATTACTAAACGAATTACCATGTTGGCTGAATATGCCAACCGCGGATATAAACATTCGCAATGTATATTTTAGTAATGTCCGATAATTTAAAATATAAAAAAATTTAAGAACTAAATTAATTGACCTACGGATTGCAAATTTACATATTTTTGGAACCTGTTTTTGTGGGCGCCATGACATACTGAAACTACATGTTTACAGGCTATACCGCGCCTGCTTCAAAATAAGTTTTATTTTAATTTATTTTAGAAATTTGGAGGCAGTGTGCATGTTTATTTTGCATTTAATGTTAAAAATATGATGAGATAACCTCTAGGATGTTCTTAAGAGATTACGACCAACACAAAAACAGCAACAATAAAAATATTTTAATAACATTGATTTTATAAAGTCTCAGAGAATAGGTATGGATGATTTAAAAAAATAAAGTAAAACAAAAACCACATAAGTGGATTAAACCCAAATAATATCCAAAGGTATAAAGGTTTAACTATGAATGATATCGGTCCTAAAAGGTAAAAGTCAAACCATAGAAAACAACCTATTCCTTGCCGAAAAAGTCTAACCATTAAAATACTTACTCCAAACGGAAAGGTCTAATCATTGTTATTTTGGAATAGTTCAGTTAAATTATAATAGTGGCGACTTCTTGAATTTATTTAGAATGACGTAAAAAGGCTATTAGGCTATTTCCTAGATATACTTATTTCATGCAAAAGCGAACGATCTTTATCAAACCATTTGAGTTTGCTATTAGTGGGTGCAAATCTGGCGAGCTGTAACTAATTATTCTCGAAACACTGAAATGGAGAAGCTACTGGAGAAATGCGCAAAACAATAATTTTAAATTTAAAGTCCCCCTTTTGTCGTTAACAGCAATGTTAGCTCTATTATTCTTAATTCTAATATCTAAATCTACTCATGTTAACTTGCTGGTTACCGGTATTGACTTAGCATAGTTGCAAAGAACTTGGATAAATATCTCCGTCGACTGTGTCAAAAATTATATCGTTGACCACATTCAAATCATCAATATATCGGAAAATATTTCTGAGCGACCAGCACCTGCGATATTACCATGTTTGAGTATATAGTTACGTTCATACTGTGATGTAAATTGCTAATATAAGGAGCAGCGTCAGTACCCATAAGAATTCCAATTCGTTGTTTATAAATACGTTTTCGAAATGTGAAATATGTATTTGAATTAGAGCTTCGAGCATATTAATTATGTTTTATTTGTTGTAATACAATCTGTCATAACACTTATAGGTCCAATAGGTTTTGTACGAAGAAATATAAATTAGTTTCTCACTTTTATTGTCAAATGCAACGTCAATTGGTTGTGAAGATTGACTATAACCTCGTTGTGTCGTAGTATAGTGTTGTAAAATCATAACAGTGTGAATGCTGCGTCAGTCACCTTTGCTACTAATTCCACATACACATGATTACCTGGTCATTGTTATTAATCATCCAAAAAGGTTTTAAACTTGTGTGTTTCTTAATGGAATTGCAGTAACGTTGCATCCTGGTTTGGAAAACTTTGAGCGCTGAATATAATACATTTGAAAGTTTCTTAGTCACAACTGTTGTACTGCTAATAATAATTCTAAGTTTACAAGGAGACTTACGCACTTTCAGCATAATTCGAATAAATGGGAAATCTATATACTCTTTTGTAGGATAAATATCGAATTGGATGGAAACCCAGGTTAGGTGTTTCACAAACGCATTGCATTGCCGTGGACTATTGCTTCTAATTCATGTTATACCTGTTCTATGTAAAAAATTTTTTACATATAAAAGCATAGTTTTGGCTAGCCATATCTGCTACAATGATAACAGATTGGCGTTTCAAGTCGGATAGGTAACTGTTCATTACAAAACTGGATAAATCTTCCCTAACTGGATGGAATATTTTTGTTTCTAGGTTTAATTAAGTCACAATATCTGGCAATATCCTGACAAGAGTAACGCATAAATAATGTTCTTGTTAAAATTTTATTAGCACTATAGTTAGGACCATTTTTAAAAAGGCAACGTAGGCAAGGATCGTTGACAATATTCAAATCACCACAGATAACGTGCTCAAAATGATTATACTTGAAGGCACTATCCCAGCAGTCCTGTTGTTTACTATAATTTGAGTTACTAGTGAGACATCATCTGTACCTAAAAATATGAGAGCTAACGGATGTATTGTATTTGAAAGCTATCGCAGACATGAAGAATTTCAATAATTTGGTATCATTTAACCAAACATTACTCAGGTCGGCTTGAATAAAAATTTTACCAAGTCTTATAGTGTCATATTATCTTTGCATGAACCCTACTGTTTGTTTTCCGTGCCACCAGATTTATTCGTGTTTTTAAGATCCCCACAGTATTCTATAATATTAGTCGTAATCTTTCTGGCATGTAAACTGGGTTTGGGCACTAACAAGCTTAGCCAAATCCCTTCTATCACAGTTAAATATAACGTTGCAAAAATGTTTCTGCGAAAAGCGATGTCGTCGTTCTTGCAAAAAGCTCTGTTATCTACAACGACGTTGTGATTATTACTTATACTTTTTAGTCTACGTCACCGCCTAGAAACCATTTTCTTAGTACAATGACACAAAAAGTCATGGTTGTTATTTACTTAATCTAAAGTACCAATTTTTTTGCCATCAATTTCTGTGAATTTATCATTCAGACCATAATATTTCTTAGTCCTAAGGAGGACACCAGACGTCCAGTACGTTTCCCGAGAACTTCTATAACTAGCCGTCTTCTTGAAATATGACACCGTCATCAATTTTTTCTATACTCTGAATTATCACGGTACAACTTCCATTGGTAATGTGGTCACAGTGTTTTGCTATGTTTCATATTATTCTTAATGACAATATTCCTATGCTCCCCAAATCTACTGTTGAGTGAACTGGAAGTTTCATTACATTACATTTTATGTACGTAATTAAATAAACGTTTTTTGTTTTACAGCCCAGTATGGAACATTTACGGTTAGCATCCCTGATGGTGCTGTAATGGGACTATATACAACCCACGCCCACTAGCAATCCTATTTTGCCATTTCGGTTAATATATGTTTCAAGCGTTTTTGGTTAATTGTAATTTGGCGCTTCGTGAACACCAATTCGACGGGTTCCTATCGCAACGCTCTACCCATTCAACGAAAATTATAAACTATATCGGCCATGCACAATGCGCATAAGTTTAGCAAGATACAAATGCCCAATGCAGAAGGAATATATTTGCAGAATAGATACACCCAAATATTCTATGCTAGTTAATCCTGAACCAAAACACAACAATATAACGCATCAATAGAGAATAAACACAAAATACGTACAAAAAGTTATGTTATATATAATATATATTTTTTATTATAAGTTTATATATCTTAATTCACATCAAAACCCAATACACGTGCACTACGGGACCAGCAAAAGTTTCCATGTCGGTTGTTTTATAAAGCACCCCGCATAGGACAGGTACAGTTACGGACAGAAATAAAAGCAACTTTTTCGCGAAAATTAACGACTGCTCATTTACTATTAGTCAAATCAATTTACTTTTATTTCTGTTCGTAACACGGAGAAAATAGTTATTAATATCTTTACTAAAATGAAATATACCTTCGTATTTAAGTAGCCATCCTTCGTGTATGACAATCCTGCCTAAAATAAGTAAAACACCGTAAAATCCCACATTAATGAATTAAAATTTTAAAAGAAACAATACCAAACCGGAGTCGAGCTTTTGAATGTTAATATTAGCATCAGCTACTCAGGCATTCGGTCCGCGGTCCTGAAATAGGACAGCACGGAAACGCAGACTACAGTTCGGAGAGGAAATAAGCATTAGCTTTTTCATTTTTGGACATCGAATGAGAAGAATGATTATTAGTATATTAAATTATGTTTAAGCAAATAACGTCAACGGCATTTTATGATTAACATAAATCTGTCGAAGACTCGTCACAGCAGCTGGTCTTTTTGGCATAAATATCCGTGTCATGTCACAATTCTAAACAGCGCCGTGAAAACCACACCTATCTAATACCACAAAATTCGCTGTGAGTAGGTCTAGGGCCTCAAAATGCATCATGTCTGTAGCAAAAAAGACGAAGCTATTGCTGAATTACTAAACTGTTCTATGGAGGGCCTCGGACACTGGTGTTTATACCGTGATATTAGAGCGGCGTGGGCGGGGGTACTCGGAACACCAATGGCGATACTGTTCTCTTGTGACTCTCTGGTTCTATTTGGGAATGACACACCGTTGCCTTTGTCATACATGCTACCGAATATGACTTTCTAAACAAACTCGTGAAACACAACCAACTAGACCTAGGCACCTAACAGACGAGCCTAGGCTGCTCAAAAATACCCTAGCATCCTAGCCTGTCCACAGCCCTCCGAAACCTGGGGAACTTCGGGATACCCAATGTTCATTCTCCGAGGAAAATTAAAAGTGGGGGATAAATTTTGCTTAAAAATACTAGACATTTCCACATTTTCATAATTAATGTTTAAAAACATAAATTTTTAGACAAAAATTTTTTTTGGAATTAGTTGAACATGGGGTTTCGGCCGAGTGGGGGGAAACATGGAGGAAAATCTCACGAACATGGGGGATTTGGAAAGTGGGGGGTCCCCCACTGTAGACAGGCCAGGCATCACGCCAGATTTCGACCGGTCAATAAAACCTAGTCTGTCAATTTTGATGTCGAATTTTTATTAATTTGGAACAAACTCAATCTAAGACATTTCAGTAGCCAAAAACTAAAATCTTTGGCAACCGGAAACAAGTAGTATTTGGTTCAAAAGCAAAGTAGAAACGACAACTGTTGTGTTAACTCAACTCGCCGTAGATATAAGATGCCGTTTTAACACAAGTCGAAACGTTTTATTAAATTACCTAGACCAATATAGCTTCGTAAGCTGAACAAGGAGCTTAACTTGGTTGTCACTATACCATTTCGTGAAACCGTGCTTGATTTATTTAGAGCTGCATACAACCGCGACGTAAAGTCACCTCCTGAAAGGTCCTGAATGGCATTAGCTACGGTGGTATTTTGATGCGGCACCGCGTATCCCTGAATCAAACTATACGGGTATCGCTGGGCTAAACCCACCGCTCTCTCACTTAGTCTTCCAGAGATACACACTTTAGCTTTTTTGGTCAGGTAGTTTGACACTTTGACCTCGCAAATCGGAACCATCGTTGAGTTTCAGACTTGTGCATTTGCTAGTATCGGCGGCAGTTGTCTGAACTCCACAATCTGAGTTTGGTCCACCAACCCACCGAAATTTTTTCGACTCATCCTGATGTTATACCCCATTATTCCGGAAACATATATATAGCTCCCAAGTTGTATATACATATCCTCGAAGATACCACCACCTAATCACACGGCTCTACGCTACTAGAGTTCTTGAATAAATATTAAAATACAATAAAATGAAGAACTCACTATCATCTTCTTTTGGCCGAACTTCTGCCATTGATCGGACCCGATCTTGCTGTTCTGGAGGTAACTGAAATATTAGAAGTTTATAATTAAAATACAAACTTTTTACTCCGGTAGTGTTAGAATGTCCATATAATGTCTGTGTTTGCAAATTCGTCTGTCCATTTTTGATATACACCGCAAAATATTTTCTGATGCACCTGTCAAAAAATAAGAGGACGAAACTGATATTAGTAGGGTGAATATTGATGCATACACGAATATTCATGGCCAAATGCAATTTAATGGCCATATCTACACTTCGCTGCAATAATTCAAGCTGAAAACATTTGAAAAAAGTTTTATCAATCTATCCTGACTGAAGGCTGAAATTTTTTCGAACTTCACAAAATTATTTGGTGTTAAGTCGTTTTCCGCGGAAATTTAGTTACAAACCTGAGTAATAGAAACAATACACAAGAATAGTTAATACTACTGTGGTCGTTGTTCTTTTATGTTGGGAGCGATCTGATTCATTACCGTAGATTTTATCATTCGCTTGTCTCTAAAATTACTATCTCAAACATCAGCAGTAATGGAAGGGTTGAGGATAAAAAGATGCTTTACGAGAAAAACCGCATTTTGAGTATTGAGCCAACAACTACTTTTCAGCTCGCATTTTAACACTTTCGTTGGAATCAAAATAACAAAAACAGCATTAATACGGTAATATGGAACAGTATATGCTACCATTCGTATAGATGTTTCTGCTGCCTTCATACTGGAGGAACGGCTCATTTTATCATAAAACATTTTACATAAGGTAAAATTACCAGCTACAGAAAATAAAATAGTGTTTTATGAAAATTTTTCGAACTGCATACTCCGTTCAGTAATACACATTCATTCAAAATCCAATTTCACAACAGAGGTACCTTTAAGATAAAGCATCTTTCGAACAAAAATTTTGAATTTATTCTGAATTCTGGCAAGCACTGAACCAATAGCATTAATTTCTGACGAGTGTTGTACACATGTACTTATCACGCTGGCGCAGCAAATTGCTATACTACTTCATGTTTACGATATTCTGTTTCTGCAAGTCCGAGATCCCGATCGGAATCGAGTTAACTGTATCACTTCAGGAACTTGGCCAATACAATATCTCCAATGCTGAACCTAATCTATGTTTATTTTTTCACTATAATATTAATACTTTAACACTATTACGGTTATGTAATAGAAACCCTGTTTAGAAAATTCTAAAAAATAACAAGCGATAAAATGTCCGTTGAGTACAAAGATGTACCATAGTTAAAAATTTGAGACAAAGCACATTGATCCACGGTAGGTTTTTAAATTTGACCGATATTAATATAGTATACGGGCATACACTCATAAGAATCAGCGTTATTTAAAATATTTGCTATGTTTTATTTGAAATAAATTAATCATTTGAATAGTGTAACTAAATGTTATATGCAGAAAACATTATTTGTTGCTATAAAAAGGTGATTTGTGTATACATTACACTTTTTTGTAGCCCAAAACCAAGGATTTGCTGCATAAAACATCATTTTAATACCTGTATCTATACAAACGCAGCAGATGCGGCCAAAACACTAATGTATTCTGATTCGCCGTCATTTTTACCCCGGAACACTTTGTTATCTCGTTTTTTGACAAAATGTCATAAAACACTTTTTTATCCTGAACCCTTAAATTATTGACAGTGCCCGTTTTTAAAATGATAATTTGTTAATTAGTTGTAAAAGCATGAGGCGTTATTTACTATTATTAAGCTGGCCTGTCCACAGTGGATGGGGGGGGGCACTTTCCAAATCGCCCAAGTCGGTGAGATTCTCCCCCATGTCCGTCACCCCACTCGACCGAAACCCCCATGTTCAACTAATTCCAAAAATTTTCAAGTCTGGAAATTTATGTTTTTTGTTTGCAAATTGTGTTTTAAACATTAATTACCACGATTTATATTGCTAAAATATCGTTTTTAGCTTGAAAATACATTCATGGCAGGGAGTAACCGGAATTCCGGTTCCGGCAAAGGGCAAAAACCATACCGGAACCGGAATTCCGGTTTAAAAAGTTTGTTTGAAATTTTCCACGTTTTTTGCTTCATCTGTGATCCAAACATATGTAATATATATTATACAATGATCAAGCTCCAATGCAACCAAGCAAAAGAAAAGATTAACTAATCAATTTGCCGTGTGAAACGTAAGAAAGCACATAATTTCAGTAGGAATTTTTCATATAACCTACAGGAGTTTGTTTACAAATCAAAGCCAGGTCGATGGTTGTAGCAGCTATTTTACACATTTAGAAGTCTCCGGGTTACTTTCGAATTAAACCGTTCCAACTGGGTAACAGAGTATGGCTTACGTAGAGGTAATTAGAGCATGCTTGGTTAACGGATTGCGTCAAGCACCAGCCAGTGCGCTTGTAAGCTTGGTAAATCAGTCTAAATTGAAGTAAACTAACGTTATCTGCAACGCAGCTAGAAACTGCTTTCTTGGCAAAGAACTGTATTTATTGAAACTGTGCGAGTAGCATCACAGTATGTCTCATTTATAGCATTCTGATTAGAATGTTATCATCATTATCATCTAACTTACGGGCACTGTTTGTCCAACGCTAGCCTAAACAATGTACCTGATCAGAAAATTACCTTCTATCTATTATTTTCTCTTAGAATCATATAAACCAATAATTTCAAGTTTCCTACAGAAGAACATGTAACAAACGTATGTGTAGTAAAGGAAGGCGACTGAAGACAGAGCGAAAGTGTGTATTCTACGCTCCAAGCTTTGTAAGCATATTCGATTTGACGCAGTATACGAAATGGTGTATAGTGGGAGGCATTTTTTGCTCTGTGTGTCCAAAAATCGACATATTTGATCGATAAATAAACATTATTAGCTTCCTCAGTCTCTTTAAAGTTTCAGAAAGGCAATAATACCATCGCCATACATTAAGTATAATGTAAACGTTATTTTTAATGCATTTTAAATCCACTATACCTTGATTTCTTCCTTCATCTGTTTTACTATATATAAATTTCGAAGACCAAGTTCCGGTTCCGAATCCGGTTTAAATGGACGGTTCCGGTTGCTGGTTACGGCAAATTTCGGTTCCGGTTATTCCCTGATTCATGATAGTAAAAATGCATGAAAATATGGAAATATTTAGTATTTTTAGACAAAATTTATCCCCCACTTTTCGGAGAATTGTGGACAGGCCAGTTAAAGGTGCATAAAGGAAGAGTATGACACTTACCTGCTGTCCAAGGTTAACCCGAGATATAGAGGGAATGTTTAAAGTCTTACCGCCTCATTTCCGGAGCTCTAGATCAAAACATACTGACACTGCTATAAAAATATGTTTGGACTACAACTGGAGCAAAAAATTTCAAACACATATATTGGTATATACCGATATATTTGGTTGTTACGGCTGCAGAATCGGAACACAATATTAACACAAAAGGAATAATTACGGTCGTGGGCGACAAAGGCAAATGGCATATATCGGCCGAGCTTAAATATTGAGAACATCTATATACCTTTTTACTTAAGTGGGAACGTTTCAATCCAAAAATCATTATTAACTCAGAAAACTGAACGTAATGCAAATGTGATTCCAAAATGCCGAAGAACATGAATGAGTGTTATGATTTAATTATTGTACTGAATACTGAGGTTACTTAGCCTATGCCTCTGGGCAGTGTCATCACCAAACAAAAGCATTATACTCGATTAGGACATACGCCAACTCCACTTGAATCATTATGCATATCTAGCCATAAGGTTTATAGTCTTTTCGAACAATATAAGGTTCCATGAATGTTTGTTCGGTACAACTATCGATATCGCTGCGGGATGCTTTACTGCTGTTACTACCACAGCTATGTTCACATTTATGTGTCATAATCACGGGCACTATGTCCGTATTTGACCATGTTCAGATATCTCAGATATCGACGACGGAAGTCAATCACGGAACGCCCAGTATTCTTCAAGTATTGTATGATGGCGGCGCAACACGAGAAGATCATTTTTCGCAGCAGAAATAGACAGCCGTGCGGTACACGCATTTCGACTTCTGTAGGTTTTCCTTCACCGTGTCTGCGCAGGCGGCTCGCTCTAGCATTTGTTTGACGACTGGAAACTGACGCAGTACTGAAACGTGCCCGACGAAGTGTTTTTCACAGGCTAATATTTTGTCGTCATCCATAGCATATTGGGCCGCTGCTTGTGGCATAACGTACCATCATGATATTTGAAATTGATAAAATCAATATTCAACTTAGGTCCAGTAAAAGCAGTATCCAATGGTACACCATGATCGCATGACGTTAATTTGGAACTGCTCAATGTCCGCTTGTGACTGACGTTTAGAATGGCATATACTGGCCTGTCCACAGTGGGAGATGGGGACCACCCCACTTTCCAAATCCCCACGTGTTCGAGAGATTTCCTCCATGTCTGCAACCCCACACGTTCAACTAAATTCAAAAAATTTATGTGTAAAAATTTATGTTTTTTGTACGCAAAATGTTTTCTTAGTCACGGACTTAGACCGCATTCGCTCACAGATATAACCCCTCTGCTTATTCTAGATGCGGTGCAAACTGTGCCTGTAATCTTCAGCGGTATCGCGGCGGCTATATCGAAAACGACCGTTACAACTCACTAGCTGATCTTCACGCATGAATTCGACTTTCCGCTCAGATTTGAATAATTAGGTCCTCGTGCTCAGTTACACTGTTGCATGTTGTGTTGGTTCGGCATCTTCGACTTAGCACGAGGCGAATCAAGAGTTGCTACCACCACTATCAAAGCAGCCATCGATATGGTGTAGCTCATTGCTGTTGTAACTACTTGTCGCTGTATTACTTCCGCCCGAATGCTCGTCAGAAAAATCATAAAAAATAAAGGTCAGATCATCGTAATCAAACTTAACGTTACTGTCACTCATGTTACGTTCAAATTTGGAACTTCGTAACGTTTTAGTACGATACGAACCATTTGAAATCGCAAGATTCCGATGCTGCACTGATTGTTGTACCAGACAGGCCATTTTCACTGTCAGAACGGTCGATTTCGCTGCAGCATTTTTGAGGTACCTCATTGCATCTTGGAAGTACTTGTTAGGTGTACAAAGGAACTGTTGAAGCCGAGGCCTGAAGTATGGATCAATTTGCTGCAACGGACTGATATAAGTTTACGCATTGTAGCTAAACTATATTCCAATGTTTCACCAGGTTGTTTTCGACCATGGAAAGTTTTGTGGTCGTCAAGGAAAATTAGGTATGGTATTTTTCGCCACATTTCCCATGCAATATAGCCGTTCAAAAACGCGAATTTATTTACTGTATTACACTGAAATATTTCAACTTTCTATATGCATATAGATACTAAAAACTAAAAAGGCAAGCAATAGAAAATTAAACATAACACAGCTATGCATTGTAGTTATTTTACATCTGAGCAATTCGCTCATTACTGGGCTATCCATTCAATGACAATTTTCCCAAGGGGCATGAACCAGTGGGTGTCCAGTAATGAGGCGTAAAATAACCTTAGTAGATATATTTAGAAGTATTATCGTAAAATAATCTTATATTGCAGGGGTATTTTGCCAAGAGAAATCAATGCGGGAAACGCTTCCAAATCGCTTTTGAGGGAGAAAAAAAAGCGATTTTAACGCAAATTTTGACGAAATTTACGCATTTTTTAATCATATCGGTTCTGGTGTTTTTACCGAGCGGAAACTAAAAAGTTTTGCCAACATGTGTTGAAGCGTGGAGAGTCCTAAATTTTACCATGGGGGCACATCATTTTGGCCAGGGGGACCTATATTGGAGAGCCTAGGATTATGTACTGCGAATTTTGCTCATTATGTTAACTTGTAATTATAATTCGAAAACAGTACGTGACAGCAACAGAAGATGTGTAAAAACAAAACTTACCACAGATATGATGCTCGATATCCAATTTCTAAAATTATAATGTTAGACATAATAATGCTATATATATTGACTCTCAGTAAGTATTTCATATAGTTTTTGAATTAAAAAACACATTCTGCGCCGACATTTTGACGCATCTTAAAACTCATGAGAGAACACGTAAAAATGTTATCTGCCCAACTCTGGATACCACCTACGAACTAGAACGTGTATTCGGGAGATACTAATCGCTTCATATCAACCATATCTATATATCGATGGCCAAGAGTGATGCACTCTTGACAGTACTAATACTTTGTTCGCTGTTTCACAGTACAACTGAAATCGAAAAAATCCACCACAGGCGTGGATAGAACTCAGTGTAGTCGAAAAGTATTGTAATTTTAATCGAAATCAATCGATGTTTCGCTTGAGCAAAATATCGGGCTTCTCCACAAGTGCAGGAACAGTGGAAGCATTTCCCAATGGGGTACACGGAGAGTTCGAGTGGGTGGAAAAAATGTTGAAAAACATTAAAGCTTTACCCGTATTTTCACAAAAAACATTAATTCTAGGGGACAACAAAAAAGTGCTTTCAGGTTTAGTTATGGGCATATTTGGTATGCAAGATCTCCATCTTTCCAATTTGCATGCACGTAAAGCTCTATCCTTTAACGAGACCGTCCTAGACCGATAATAATAGATTCAATTTTCAAAATGTCATATCAATCATGACACAATCATCTTCAGCGTAAAAACAAAATAATACACATTCCACCCCTTTCAGCCTTGGAATTCGACAACTCCATGACTCAATCCATGCGAGTAATTCGCTTGTGAAAGCTTTAGTTTTTAACCAAGCCGCATATCGTTCGTTCTATAATAAACCACATGTGTTCTTGTAGCCGACATTCCACGCTATGGTAGTACACATCCTAGTAAATCTCAAAAAATCTTACCATGCTATTCGGAAATGAGTCAAACAGTCACAAAATAAAATGAAGTCAGCTGTTCCTATAAAAACGATTTGGAATATACAAGCAATAGTATTTCGAAATTATTACCAATCAATCGGGGTAATACAAAATTTCTGGCCTAAGTGAAGCTGATGGACGTAACGTCATATCCTTAAAAAAGAACAGTGTAGTGCGAGAAGTTCGAGCGGCGGCATCCATACGGCTTGGTTTTACTAGGCCCATGTAAGAACCTTAGTTTAGACCAACGCTTAGTATATCGTGGACGACATAGCTTACATATAACTTACGCCCCTCAGGTTGACTGTGGTCAAATTTCTTACACGAATCATACGCCAAGCCAAAAGATAGTGACCAAAATTCAAGTCTTGAACTAATGTAAATTAGATTTCACACGAAAGCAAACGTTATTTGAGACGAGTTGACTAGCTAGACACACCGATTCACTAGTAGATGCTTACCAACTGGCACAATACAAATCACTGTAGAACTACAGTATATGCTAATACGAAACAATACGTCGATCTATAACATCTGTGACACAAGGTAGGTCATATAATATTCGGAAAAACTTTCAGAAACAAGTCTAATCTGAAGATGCAAAAACAAAACTTAAAACTAACGAAGCGTCAAATTTGTCGTCAATATAAAACCAATTCGTCGGATCCGATGAGCTTAGACCCAATGGAATTGCAATCAACCGCTTCGATGCATCGTCGCCCTCATCCGGAAGCTTCGGACGCTCCACCCTATCGGCGCGGCCATCAGTGAACCAACCGATGGCCATATAAGGAGCGAGTCTGATTAATTCAAGGCTACCTGAAAAACATAGCAACAAGGTGCTGTAACATAAAGTTTACCAAGCGCACAGAAATGTTCAAAATCACACAAATTGTACGTAAATGCGTGCAAATTGGTTTCTTAGATAAGTGAATCCCTGTGCACGATTGCTAAAGACAAAACCAAACGGTATATTTTTGGGAGCATATATCCATCGAAAAAGAATCTCGCTTCCAGCTCGACTGCGAAGCTGTGAGTTACTAAACTGATTTTCGCAATACAGACCAAAATAATTCTTGGAATTGGGCATGAAAGATTGTCTTGGACTTGGGCATGATGGATGGCCTTTGGTTTGAGCATGATGGGTCGATGTGCATTTGTGCATAAAGGGATGCCTTTGAATAGAGCATCATGGATTATCTTGAATTTAAGCATGAGAGCTCGCTTTAGATTTGAGCATGACTTCGTGCCTTGAATTTGAGCATGATGGGTCGTCTTGAAATTGAGCTTGACGAGGGGCCTTGGAATTGAGCATGATGGTTCGCCTTGGATTTGAGCTGGCTAGTTCGAAGTGAGGGGAGGGGTGTCCCCGGCATTTTCGGCCGCCCCCCGGCAAAAATTCGGGTACCTCCGGCTCAAAGGCCCTGCTGAGAAAAATTTACGTCTAAACGCGACAAAATCCGCCAAAAATTGCCATCCCGACAGGTGAGCCGGGGGCCACGGCTATAATTTTCGAAGTTGATCAATTAAAGCTTGAAATATTATTTTCTAGAATTTTAAACTTGAAATGAAAATTTTTTAGAATTTGAAACTGGAAATTATAATTGAACAAAATTTAAAAGTTAAAATTGACAGTCCTCTACTATACCTATATTAGTAACTAATTGACACATACCCTGGAGCTTTCGAATAAGCTGATGAAATAGTAGCTCGATGCGCTGAACCTTTTCAGGCAATTTTATTATTGATCGGTGAGGTATCTCGACGTAAGCACGCTGCACAAGATCCCATCTGGCTTCGGCCAGAAACCGATCCTGAAACAATGATACATCTATTAGAGAAGTTAGGCGACGTCTGGTATTACCGTTGGGGCAGACAGTATCTTAGGCGATTGAAATTAGCAGAATTTCTACTTAGCAGAAATTGTACTCACTTCTGAGTTATGTGTGGTTAATAAAAGTAATTCCCTCAGGAATAGGTCAGAGGTAATTGACATGGCAATAGCTAGATGTTGTCTAGAAAGATACGTCAAGCAGTGGCATGTATTACTGGACAAGTTAGGGTCATACCATGTATTACAGCACAACTCGGGATGGAACCATATGTTCATTAAATTTAGCATGGACTTTAGTACTGACTATATTTTTGAAAATAAACGGATTATACGCATTAGATAGAAAACGATATCATGACATAATGCAAAAAATTTTGTTGAACTAAATAATATGAACATTGATAACTTTGAACAGTTAGATGACGTATATACATAATACATGACATTTTAAGCAAGCCTATATTGCATGACAATCAACATGCCTCTCTCGAAGGAAGAAGTACAGAGTATTGAGGCATGGATTGAACAGGAAATGTTCTGTGACAAATTTGTTTATGCACTGTTGCTAGACATTTTTGGATCATTTTATTGAATAAAACTTGATATCATTTTAATTTATAGATAAATTCGTAAATTCGGTATCCCAAATCGCAGCAAAACATTGATACATAAGCTATTGAGTAAGAGAGTGGTTATGGTTGAAAAGGAACCGGCTAGGCAAGCAGTCAGATCTACTCGGGGATTTCGAGAGGAAGGAATATTCTCTCCTGTGCTCTAATATATGGTAGTAAATGATAATATTAGCAGGCTTAATGATAATCGAATGTGCGAAGGCTAGTACGATTACCTTATCCTTTTGATATTTATATTGAGGCTGATTGCAGCAGCTTAAACGGTTGAAAACGCACTTCATGTGTGGTGCTATGCTAGAGGCCTCTCTGGTGCAGGCTTTACAAGAAAAAGAAGATTGGAGGGGTTAATATATTCACAGAGTGCGTGAAGGCATAATATATTCACTGGTGATAAGGTGAAATATCTTGGTCTAATCCTAGACAAAGCTCCAACTTGGAAGACTCATGTTGAAGAATCACGGCTTAAGCACTTTTCGCTGTTAAGAATTGGAAGCAGTTGGTGCTGCGCCCTCAAGCTATCCACGTTCTTTTATAGAACAATCGTCCTTCCAATACTCCTTTATGGAGTGGTGTGTTAGTGGCATAGAATTGAAGTAGTTACCTATTGTAAAATGTTAGGAAACGTTCAAGCCTTGACTTGTCGCGTGATCATTGGTGCAGTTAAATCCACACTGGTGAGCTGCACTGAGACAATTTTATATATACTGCCCGTTGATACTTTAATCAAGGAAATTGTGATAGCAGTATATCTTCGGCTTAAAAACCTGGGCCTTTGGCTAGGTAATTATCAGGGCATAACCGGAACCGGAATTTACCGGAACCGGAACCAGCAACCGGAACCGTTCATTTAAACCGGATCCGGAGCCTGGTCTTCGAAACTTATATATAGTAAAAAGATGACGGAGGAAATGAAGGTGTAGTGGATTTAAAATGTATTAAAAATAACTGTTACGTTAAACTTAATGTATTGCGATGACGTTATCGCCTTTCTGAAACTTTAAAGATGCTGAGGAAGCTAATAACGTTTATTTATCGATAAATATGGCTATTTTGGACACATAGAGCAAAAAATGTGTTTCACAATCCGACCTTGCGTATACTGCGTCAAATTTAATGTGCTTACAATGCATGAAGCGTAGAATAAACACTTTCGCCCGTTCTTTGTTCGCGGCCCTTTACTACACATACGTTTGTGACATGTTGTTCTGTAGGAAACTTGAAATTATTGGTTTATATGGTTCTAGAATAAAATAAAAGAAGGTAATTTTTCATAAATGGTCAGACACACTGTTTAGGCTAGTGTTGGATGATAATGATAATAATTTTCTAATCAGGATGCTATAAATGAGACAAACTGTTATACTGCTGGCCCAGTTCCAATAAATACAGTTCGTTGGCAAGAACGCAGTTCCTCGTGTGTCGGACAGAACATGCCATTACTTTAATGTAGACTGATTTACAAAGTTTCCAAGCGCACTGGCGGGTCGTGCTTGACGCAATTTATGTTAGCCTATCTTACAGCTAAGTACTTCTAAATAGTCCATACTCTGTTACCGAATTAGGCGGTTCAATTCGAACATACCCGCAGACTTCTGAATGTGTAAAATAGCTGCTACAAGCATCGATTGTTTCGTTTGGACAAACTCCTGATAGGTTAGTACTGAAAAATTCCTACTAAAAATCGCGCGCCCGACTTACGTTTCAAACGGCAAATTGCTGCGTTACATCATAAAAACTTAACTTCCAATCAGAATGCTACAAAAGATACTCCTTTGGATACTGCTCGCGCAGTTCAAAAAATACAGTTCACTGCCAAGAAAGCAGTTTCTGGCTGCATTGCAGATAACGTCACTTTATTTCAATATAGACTGATTTACAAAGTTTACAAGCGCAGTCGCTGGTGCTTGACGCAATTTATGTTAGCCACGCTTACGCTAAGTACTTCTATGTAATCCATACTCTGTCACCGAGTTGGACCGGTTTAATAGAATAATAAAATAAAATTAAGAAAAAATAATAATATATATTTAATGATAGCAGACCAGCAGCTGGCTATTTGGAAAACACAGATTGTCTTTCTGCACTCTAGGGTGTGTAAAGTGGCTTACATAAAGAAAAGGAGGAAAAGTCATTTACAGAACGCAAAAGAAGATGGATTAACATTTATTGACTGGTTTTCTTTGGTTTACCCAATAAACTTACATCAAAAATTTTTAAGCTGAATGAGAAATGCCACACAATTTTTGACAGGTCATCGGACTTTATATTCCATTTATATAGAATATATAGTCTTATCACACAATAATTTGTGCATATATGCTTCGGAATTGAGCCTAAGACTGCGAAGCATTTTTTAATGGATTGTACGGTTCTAAAGGGCTTACTCTAGTACATTCTTTATAACAAAGACATTAGATGAGAAGGACGGATGTAATCTAAGCTTATCAAGAATGGTTGGATTTGCTAAAAATGTTGGAAACGAGAATTTAGCTAGGATTTGTGGTACTGAAAAGGGCCATTTTGGCTTAGTCAGGCTTTTATACCCATCTTATTTCCTAGCTATTTATCTATCATATTTAATTGAAGATATTTCATTATTTCAGTCTGTATTTACGAACCTATGCAATTTAAAGATACTGCATCTATTTAATAAGTTTGTACCTATTTCAAGATGCTAAATGCAAAGGACGGAAATCTTTTATTCCCTCTACACAAGCATATCAGCTAATTTTCTATAAAGCCCTGAAAACACTTCCATTATCTTAGCTAAAAAAACTTGTCAAAGTTTATGTATGTTGTAAATAAGTTAAACTTCATAGGCGCAATGTGATAGATAGATCTCTGCCATAATGTCACATGTCTTTACATATATTTCTGTTTTATACCATGACTATAGGATAATATATTGTAATTTTACACATAGGCGTATCCAGGATTGAAAATTGCGGAGGGGCCTAGAGCACAAATCTTCATAAACGGGAGAGGGATTTTCCCCCTGAGGCTCGGACCCCCACTACTCCCATGGGAGCCACACCCCTGGAATCTGTAAGCTACCCCTTAAAATCTCGGACCTTGAGCATGCATGCACATAAAGTACAAGTGTCCACATGGGACGGAACCCCTGGGTTATCGCCTTGACGCTCTTATGGCATCATTCCGCAGTGGGTACGGCGAAGGCGCGCAGAAAATTTTCCGGAATTTTCCAAAATTCGAGAAATATTTGATAAAATTAGCCTAAAATGTCAAATATTGGAGGAAATTTCAGAAAAACAGCGACACAAGCGCCAGTTTTAAGCTGCATCAGGCCTTATGATTCTAATTTTTTTTGATTCGACACCATTGGAGGCCTATACGCCCATGATTGTACGCGTACAGTGAGTGTACTCTCTATGAAAAGATAAGGGGAATATATAAACAAAAATCATAAAACAGTTACCATGAAATACAGAATCAAATGTTTAGCATTTTGACCAGATGCAAAAATTGTTCAAAAATGCATACGACACAGCTGCTAAGTTCAAATTTATAACTTGTTAGTTGGGCTCGTTAAACCTAGCGGGCAACATATGACCTTTTGAGAAGCACTGCAAGCAGGCAGAAGGCTGAACATCGGATAAGCTAAAGTACATGGATAGTAATAGCAGAGTGGTGTAGTTTTATTACAATAATATTATAATGAACTCTTGGCAGTATTATAATTAAATTCAGCTATAGG